>JBBPMJ010000336.1:0-35488 GCA_038090255.1 Austroboletus niveus
GCCTACTAGATCTAGCTTGGTCTAGCAAAAGGTTCGGTCCACTCTCACCCATATCCTGCTAGGTTTAAAAGGCTACCTAGATTTTTCCACGGCTTACTAGATGCTACTAGGTTTGGGACGATTGGCTGATGACTATATACCACCGTCTGCAATGAGATTCTTGATACGCTTTGTGTAGAAACGAGGCCTTTTCCAATGGTTTATGCTAGGTTTTCCAACAAAACCTGCCTATCGTCGTGGATCAATCATATATGCGGATCCTGAAGGAATTTACGCACCATCGCGCCCCTCTTTCTAACCCACCTGTCATGGCTGACCACTTCAGAAGGAAAGGTGAATAGCAGACGTAGCAGGTCTTCCTGGTTGCGCCAAAGAATATCCAGAGCGGGGTCACAGAATAGTCTGCAAGTCAGCGCAGTGTGAACGAGGTCGGACCGGCCTTTGGGTGAATTGTACATGTGTTCCAAAATATATAGAAAGATTTCCTGTATTTCGAAACAGCGAGAAGCGTAGGGCATTTCTCGCAAGACGGAGGAAAGACATGACAAGGTCGACGATTGATATCAATGAGTGGTGAGTCGAAGAGCTGGCCAAAGGCAGAATCCTATTGTATCACATCCCCGCTCCCACACCGACAACGGAAGTCAACCTGATCCTAATAGAGAAAAAAATCACAGTGGTAGTATTATTTAAGAGTCAACGTGAATTAGAACAGCTCCTCTTCTTCTGGTTTCCAGTTCTTGGCCATATCCCAGTACCCTGCCAACTTTTGTCCGAGTGCTTCCTTGGCTGCCGCGTCGGTCGGGCAGCTCTTGGGCTTGAAACTGTTGAACGCCCGGTCGCGCAGGAGACCCTCCCAGACCAGGTAACACGCGTTGTCCTCCAGCGACGCAACACCTTCGCCATTCGTAGTCTCGTCGGCTCTTTCCTTGACTTTCTCTTCGACGCCTTCTTCTTCGACGCCCTCGTCAATCTCAACTTCTTCTCCTCCGCGAGGACGGGCTGCTTCTGTCCAGGCAATGCGATGCAACATCAATCGCTTATACTGTCGTATAAACTTCTGCGCGCCTTCGACATAGATCATGCTGAAACCAGGATTGAAGATACATAAGCCAGTCAAATTCATCTGTTCTGCATTCTTCCGAACTTTGAAACGGTGAGCAGGATCAGTTAGGCTTTTGACCCTTTGTTGCAAGAAGTGAGACCAAGGTAGACAAAGAAGCGACGAGTATGAACATACTTGAATACGGCACCAGAGGCACCCTTCTTTTCTTCTTCCAGCTTCTTGTTCTCGACCTTCTCACGCCGCTGCTCGTCGGTAAGCTTTCGCTCGACATTCATCTTTTCGTGCGTATGCTTCCTCATAGCGACTTCACGGCGTACACGGGCCTCGACTCGGGTAGGATCTTGGACTGCATCTGACGTCAAAACCTTCATCAAATTGGCGAGACGGACTGCAATGCATGAGCGTCAGACTTGAAAATTACAGTGTACTAAATACCTTTGGGAGGATCAGGAGGAATCAAGCCCATCCGAATGCGGTCACGCTTGTCTTGTAGTTCGGCCTGCCGGCGTTGTTTCCTCATCTTCTTTTGCTCCTGCAGACAAAGTTTACAGCGAACATAAAAAATGAAAACATAACAACGCGCCTTGGTGGTCAATTTGAGTGGCTTGAGGCCAGCCTTGTTTTTGTCGTCAGGAGCAGGAATGGGAATAGGGTGTTGGATATAAAGCGTGACTGGCGAGTCATGAGTGCGAATATTGAGGTTTCCCATACCCAGTTCCAGGTCATCGTAATTCTTGTTCGGTAGTAAGGCAGCGTCCCACCATTCGACGTCCGGAGGAGGCTCACGCTATGCACAAAATCAGACAGACTTCATTTAGCTCAACGAAGATCATCACCTTGATGTTCTTCTCCAGAGTTTCAAACTCCGAGTCTAACCCTGCCTTTCGAGCGCTCTCCGCAATACGTTGCTTCAGTGCTTCGAGTTGACTCTCTTGCCGCATCTGATTCCCAAGTTGCACGTACTTGCCCTTGGTGTTAAACCTAAACGAACGGCCAGATCGTTCCTTTGGAGCACCCTCGAAGCCACTATCTTTCACCGCCGAAGGTCCTGACGCGTAGGGGTTTGCTTTAACCTCGACGGTGGGAACGGGCGTCGGAGCAGGTGGAGGGGTAGGCACATTACGAATATTCGCCTAATACAGTGGGTGAGCAGAACATTATTGACCAAAGAAACCGACATCCGCACCTTGATAGAAGCAAACTTGGGCTGCATTGGCTTGTACTTGTCCTTCTTCGACTGTGGTGCGGCTGGGGTGGTGTCAAGCAACAGTGGATGTGCGGCCATCTTTAAACCTGCCCCTTGTTGTGCAGGTTCCGGCTGCTTGTTCTTCTTTCCAGTCTGAGGCATCGACTGCATGGAATTGTCAACATGCTTAGACACACAGACCACGGGATAGACGGACCATGTAAGGGTTATCTTTAATCGCGAGCTTGCTTTGAGCCTCTGCGACGCGACGTTTCGCTTCAGCGACCTTGCGCGAAAGGTCATCCATGTTGGGCGTTGGCGGCCCGGGCTCTGGGGAGGGGCTGGCAGTCCTAGCGGGTGTGGGCGCAACGGCAGCGTGCTTGGTCGCCACGCTCGGAAGGTTGCTTTTCATTGCAGCCACCTTGGCAGCGATTTCTGCCCGCTTTTGAGCGATGAGCGCATCTCCTGATAACTAATTAGATGGTCAGCTACTTGGCGGGGCGACATGGTAGTATTTGGCGAAACTCACCGACGGCGTCAGAGAACCATTTGTGGGTGTCTGTGGAAGAGCAGAAGGGTTATAGAAATATGTCAGAATGAAGTGTGATAGGTGAATTCACCTTGAAAGACGGAAGAAGGCACTCACAGCATCACTGGAACGAACAGGACAAAAGTCAGACAAGACGACGAAAAATGGAGTGTGTCCTACCTTCTGAACTTCTTTGCGACAGAAGTTTCGCCGTTTCCTTCGAACGCTCTCTTCTTGTCGCTCATGATCACGACCAAGTCGTGGTGTTGTCCACAAAGTTTGGACGCTGCACAGTTACTTAAGGCAACCCCCATCAGAAGGGTCAAATACGTTCTCAAGACCTCCCGCGTCATTCACTGGGGCCGCCATGTTCTCCCTCTCTTCCTTGTCTTCTGTACTTCCACGACTGCGACAAACAATAGCACCTGTATCCGTACCGAACGGAACTTTTGGTGCACGTTTCCGCAACCAAATTGCTCCCCGGAAGGTCAAGTACGCGAAACGCCAGAAAGGACGCATTCCCGTTCCGACTGGTGGATCCACACGAGGAACAACGCTCGCATACGGAGAATATGGCATCAGAATAAAGGGACAGGGTGTTCGGTTCACGGCCAAACAGCTTGCAACCGCCGAGGAAGTCATCAAACGAGCTATCAAGGTTGTCAAAGGCGCAAAGGTGTATTTGCGCGTGTTCCCTGACATCCCTGTCTGCATAAAAGTACGCTCACGTGTGGTGCATGCGTGAATCTGTGCTGACCGCGGATGCGTAGGGTAACGAGACGCGTATGGGAAAGGGAAAGGGAACGTTTGAATTTTGGGCAACACGGTAAAGTGTCGTTTGTTTTATGCACCAATTTTTTCTCAACTTTCTATAGTGTTCCTACTGGGCGTGTCATCTTTGAGGTTGGCGGCGTCCCAATACGTGAAGAGCTTGCACGGGAAGGTGATGCTCTTGGATATTCCTAGTTTTGCTCTGACTGATTGCCCTCGAAGCTCTACGACTTGGTGCTGCGAAACTGCCAACTACTTACGAGTTTATTACTCGCCAATCACCACCACGACTAGGAAATGTGCTGATTGAGCCAACTTCGCTGTCCGCTCCTCCCACTCCTGTTAATACCATAGAGTCGGTCACATCGTAGGGACTCAGTTTTGGACAATGGCCCATAGACTTCGTATTGAAACATGCGTGTCTCACCTTATGATCAAGAGGACACTCTTGTGGAGAAGGCGCTTAAGGTACCTCGACCGACCTTCACCCCGCCCGTTTATCCTGAGTCTGACGTTCTACGTCATTCCAAAAGGGAAACATTATTTTCTTATGTGCGGTGGTCAGGCACTTTCCTGCCAGTCGTGATTTGGGAGGCGACTAAGTATCACCAGTCTGAAACGCATCCATATCCTCTGCATTGAACTTGGTCAAAGTAAAGCCCTGGTTTGACCGGTGATGAGTACATCGCCGCGACATGACATGGTCATTTTAAGTGAATGAGGCTGTGCGTTTTGAGGCAATCAAGCAACCAAATTTGCCATCATGTCGATACAGACTTATCAAACCGATCTACTCGTCCAAGCCGAGCAAGTCGGCGCGCTCAAGTTTGGCCAGTTCACTCTCAAATCTGGACGGTACGCTCCCTCACCATGATATGGCACGATGTGCTTCGATCTGTATGCACTAGGATCTCGCCCTACTTCTTCAATGCCGGGCTGATGAGCAGCGGCAAGATCCTCGACACGATTGCTAACGCATACGCGGCGACGATCGTCGGTGCGCTCGACGCTCATGCGATCTCCGCCTTTGACGTTATCTTCGGCCCCGCATACAAGGGAATCTCACTCGCGGCCTGTACTGCGCTCGTGCTGAGTGCCAAGTATGATCGCTCGTATGGGTTCGCGTACGATCGCAAAGAGGCCAAGGATCACGGAGAGGGCGGGAAGCTCGTCGGGGTACCGGTGCAGGGAAAGAAGGTGCTCATTTTGGATGACGTCATGACTGCTGGGACGGCTGTCAGACTGGCTATCGAGTCCATTCAGGCAGCGGGAGGCGAGGTGGTAGGTGTAATTCAGCTGCTGGACAGAGAGGAGAGAGGCAAGGACGGTGGGAGCACGGTGGAGGAGGTCGAGAGCATCGTCGGTGGAAAAGGACGCGTCTTGTCGGTGCTCAAGATGAGGACGCTGATGACCTGGTTGGAGCAAAACGGGCAGTCCGACGTTTTGGGCAAAATGAAAGCATACTGGGACGAGTACGGCTGGAAAGCGTAACCAACAAAACTACCCTTTTCATGGCAAAATACAGCCAAATCACAAATCAGTAGCACTACTGGTCACCGAGGCGTTGACCAGATCCCCAGTTATATCCGACCCCGCGAGAACCTGCGGCTTGCTCGGCGCGTTGTCTCGGTGCGTACGCTTGATACGCGTCTCTGTGAGTCGCCCGATTCTCTCCGCGACGCTCGCCGAACCAATCTCTCAACCAACTTGGTGCGAGAGCTAAGCTTGCAAGGCCCCCTCGTTCCGTACTTCCCGCCCCGGTACCTGCATCCCATACCAACCACCACCAAAGATGACCGACAATCATCCCCGACAGACTCTCAGTTGCGCGGCCATTGATGATGTCTATCCCAAGGAGAGCATACGGGAAGTACTTGACCGGAATAGTAATGAGGCCCATGACGGACGTCTGAGCGCCTGGCGGGGACAAGGCGCACATCAAATATGTGATGCAGCTCAGAAGCGCATGGTCGTGGACCACGTTATCAAATGGACGGTTGAGGGCCTAGAGACTGTTTAGGTGTGAAGAGAATGTCGATGGTTGGGACTGACGATAACACTTAGAGAGGCAAGGAAAAGTTGCCATGCATAGTCGGAGGAACGACGGTCATAATGCGTTGTCTCCAGAGAATTGGAATTTCGGCTGGCGGAGTGCCAGGCGTCAACGTGGCCTCTTCAGAGGAGCGAATGAAACAAGTGACTCAACTATAACATCACGAGGTGGAACAGGTATCCCAGCCCTGTGGCTAGTTGATCGAGACATGAGAACAGACAGTCACTGGAAGCGCCAATGCCACTTACTCCCGAAAAACAAACTGGTGTAAACCCTCCAGACCTTATTCGCGCTTTAGAAACGGAAAGAAGTGGTGTCGCGAAAGGACTGACCTCCCACTTGTTGATGACGAGGGGTGTGACGAAGAGCAGCCTTTGCATAGGCACAAAGCGGAGGATGGCGGGCACGGTGATGCCCAGAGACGAGAGCACGAGAAAGCGTGTCACCGCAGGTATTTTCTTGATTTCAGCAACGATGTCTGCCATTTTGACGATGTGCAAAGAATCGACAGCGACAAGACGTGGCGACTACACTGGCCTGCACGTGACGTGCTGTGACGTCGTGCATGGTGGCGGCTCGACGGCCTCCGATCCATTAATAGCCTTTATTGTTTTCCTACGACTCCTTGCTGCTACTGGCATGCTTCAATCCTTTCTTTCATGTGTACCACGGACTGAATTATTAACGTCTAATGAACTTGAAGACTTTGCTAACTCACCTGTTCAAGGAAGACACCCTCGACGAAGAGGAGCGTGTCGGCGCCAATGTATCTCCCACACAAGATTCGCAAAACTCGGAGAAGATGACAAGTGACGCTAATCGCAATCCTCGGAGCGTCGGGACGACAATCAATGCGTCCCACGAACAAGACGATTATGACGGTTATGACGATGCTCCCCAAGACGACGTCGAACTCGACATTCAGCCTGAAGAACACCAACATGGTGTACGCCGTATTTTCTCCCGCATTTCTTCTTTTGTACGTCCCTCGCCGAGTCGCGAAGACGAAATTCAGGCATATATACCCCACTATCGAACACTCCCAATTTTATCTGGCATCGCTATCCCTTTTTGCATTTTGTTAGAGATACCCGGCTTGACGGAGCCTTGGTATATCCATGAGAGCAGCGGCAACATCATGTCCTCAAAACATAATCATAATCCGCCCTTCTTTGACTTTGGAATCGCGTCAAGTATAGCGTGCGGAGTCTTGGCCAATGTTTTTCTGATTGCTCGTTTCTTGGAGAAACGCGTCAAGACGGTGACGATCCTATGCATCCTATTTCTCTCGATACATGGTAAGTTCTCGTCATATTGCCACCATCTTTACTCTACGATTGTATCAGATATACTCAACGTCGCCGCTCTTGCTATATTCGGGGCGACGGCCAACGGCTATTCGTACGGTCAAGCATTCTGGATGACTCTATGTTCAACGATTGTATCCTCATTCACGAACGTGACTCTCATAATCGATTTTATTCGAACCCCTGACTTCAAACGAAGCGGTGAGTCGACCTGTTGCTTTTGTAGCCATTGGTTGACCACTAGTTTAGGGAGTGGACTCACCAGGAGACAACGATCCTTGGTCATTCTCATAATTGGTCTATTTTGCTATCTTGCTTTGGGTGCTCTTGTTAGCGCTCTCCTTATCAACTTGACATTCATCAACGGCTTGTATTTCACCGTTGTCACCATCGAGACCATCGGTTTCGGTGACATCGTCCCTAAAAATGGTCCCTCTAGGGTATTTACCTGTTTCTACGCCACATTTGGCGTCATTAACATCGCTTTCGTGGTCGGATATATCCGCGAAACCGTCCTGGAAGGTATCGATTTCAAGTATCGGAAGCGACTTTTGGGAATCCAGGAAAAAAGGCGAGCTGCCCAACGTCAGAGGCGTGCGGAGAGACGATGGAGACGTGCTGTCATATGGCGTTTGCGCCAACAGCAGGCACCTATCTGGATTCCAGAGGTCAAGAGCAGTCGCAAAACGTTTTGGTCAGAGCTCAAGTCCTGCTTCTGGTTTGTTGAGTGGGGGATTGGGGTCGTGTCGACTGCCGGGAGGCACAAAGACGAGAGCCATCACCATGGTATGAAACTGAATCTATGGGCCCTTCCGCAGTGCCAGCTTGAGGCTGCGGCTCTCGAGTCCGGCATTCCTCTCGATACTCTTCTCCCAGAAGGTTTCTATGACACGTATACTCCAGAAACATGCCACCACGCTCCTGATATCGAACATCATAGTCTGCCGTCGTGGTTTGCACCGCATCCTGTCTACCATCGTTATAATCTTGCCACACAATCTTTAACGAATCGACGACTGGGTGCCATGGCTACGATGATCACAAAACTAGGCCTCGCCGTCTATGAATCCGGTGGAAGTCCTCTCCCTCATGGACCTATTGCTCACGATCCTTCGACTGGAGATGCTCCGGATAGTTCTGGAAGTTTAGAAACGACCTCCACGGGAGATATGCAGGACTATCGTACGGATGTGGCAGAGACAGAGAAAAAAGCATACACTTGGCGCTCTGGTCTGAGTTGGGCTTGGTTTCTCGTTTTTTGGATCGTGAGCAATGAACTGGACATTTGCATATCGTAACTCATTTATTCTTACTTTGTAGGGTGGTGCAGCCTTCTTCAAAGGAACCGAGGGCTGGACGTTTGGAGAAGCCGTATACTTTTGTCAGCTACTTTTCTTTTTGTAAAGGTTTCTTCGCTGATACTGTCCGATAGGCTTCATCAGTTTTACGACGATTGGCTACGGCGATTTCACCCCAACGACGCCAGCTGGACGTTGTATCTTTGTCGTATGGGCTTTGATTGGCGTCGCAACCATGACTATCTTCATTTCTGGTTGGTATTCACTCTATCTACTTCGACTCACTGGCTCATCTGAGATCATATAGTCGTCGCAGACGAATACACCTCCCGATACAAGAACATTATTGGCCGTAATACGTTCAAGAATATTGTCCAGCGGTATCGCCAACGCACCAAGGTCGAGTTGGACGAAAAAGTAGAGCGAATAGGCACGTCGACCGGACTGCGGTTTGCCCTCCACGACACGTTGGAACGCGAACAACAAACCGCCGTCGAAGACGCGTCACCGCGCGCAAGCGGCGTCACTGCCGGTAGCGGTGATGATGACGCACCCATACCTTCCACGTCCATGTCCAAATCCGAACCCGACCACATCCAACGCACGCAACGGTCGCTGGAACGGCTTCCGCAACAGATATTGACGGAGACGCGGTCGATCGAGCAGTATATGCAGTTGATGGGTGAGGGAGGTTCAGCGGGGGCAATGAGGGCTACGCTTTGGACGTTGATCGACGAGGTGATGGGCAAGGAGGTGCCCGAGTCGACCAAGATCGATATCCTGAGGGATGGCGAATCGCGTCAGGTCCGTTCGTCTTGAGTCATGATTCTTTCGAGTGCTGACTTCTTTTTTTTTTGTGCCGATCTTTTCTGGTACAGACTCTGGTGGTGTTGGGGGTCGAACGTGAGCTTGAGAACGTTTGGTGGTGGACGTCTGCTGACGTTCGTGGACGTGTAGGTTCTTTGAAGGAGCTGGTCAGTATCTCGGAGCAGGCTATCGAGGCTATTCGGGAACGCGACCGGATCATTGGAACACTAGAAGACGAAAAGGAGCAGGGCGAATGGGATCGACCCAGTTGCTGATGCTTGGGGTGGGTGACTTGGGACCAGTTTTCGATTGGGAGTGGGACATGTCGATCATTTCTGAATGTCGGTGATCCGTAACGATATTTTGCTTGTTCCTTAAGTTGGGCGCCTGTTGTACTCTGACTCGTATTCCAGATTTTTGGCATTCACAAGGCGGAATTCGATCGTCGATGAGTCGGTGGTCAGGTTGTTACTACTCTGATCGTGTTCAGTCTGGAAAATGATTTGCATATAAACTCTACTTACCTTCAACTGTCCGTTAGGTCACTTGGGCCGGCTCGTCTACGCAAAATGTCCGTTCAGCTGGCGCATGCTATGCCTCAGGTTCTATCTACCTCGAGGGGACATGCGAACTTGGATACCTAGTGTCCTTTGGGCACATGGCAATCTTTCGGGGACTTACAATTTGCTATCGACATATATACTCACCGGGACGCATGTGTCAATTTGCAAACTGGACCGGGCTTTGCAGAGCATCCGCTCCTCCTCCTCCTCCCCCCACATGGAACACCCACGTTTACCGTGGCGGATGACAGCGCGTTTCGTCGCCTTGATGAGCTCATCTGCGTAAATTAAGTTTTGTACATATTTCAGGGCGACGTCACGGTCTGACCCGCCTCCAGCTCCTCCTCGCCATCCTATCGGTATCGCTTCTTCACCATTTAGCACACATCACGTCTTCCGTACATGTCTTTTTTTCGGTTATGCTTGCTCAGGTTCCTCCGACGATAGCAGCCTCCACTAGATAGGATGTGGCAGCGAAGGCCCAAGGTGTTTATTTATCTCCTAGACCGCCGCCGCTGCCTTGTGCGACACGCGGTTCGCCTCGGTGAGTCTTCCCATCCGTTTCACGTTTTTCTCTCCTCACGTGAAAACGAACGACAGCACTCTTAGGGACGCGCACTACAGACGTGTCCCTCTTGGAGATTCCCCGGTGTCTCGTCCAGCATTCGGAAAGCAGCAGCAGTAGAAGCAGAACGGTGTGGTCAAGCGCAAGAGCGAGGTCTCGTTTGAATACGCCCGAATCGAAGTATCTGGTATTGGCTCAGGACCGTAGCCACATTTAACGAGGCAACGTGCATAGATTCTTGTTTGTATGGTTCCTTTTTTGTTGAATCGATGTTGTACTTTTTTTTTTTGGCGATTCAAGCTGATAGCTTGTGCCGTCGCGGTCTTCTCCGCGTTGTGATTCGAAGGCGTGTTTGTACGACTGGTCAAAGATATTATTTCTAGTCATTAATATTTGAGAGACACGCTCGATCTTGAGACGTCTAAAGAGAGAAGAGATACTGTTACATGGCGCCTAAGCAGAGCATACCACGACTTAATAAGTAGTTGAAGTCATTATTCCTGTGTCATTCAGACTTTGTGTATGCCGAATCAACCGTGTCCAAAAATCAGTCTATTGACTCACGAAGACCAGTACCATACAAAGTACGTGCAAAAAAAGTCGTCGACAGCTCGAAGCGAAACTGTATTACTTACCAGACACGGTAAAGGCTATTGTCAGGACTTATCTTTTCGCTTATTTTTATTCCGTTCACATGACACTCACGTACGCTCACACGTGACTTCATGACTCATTCCATAATATGTGCTGACAGTCATTCCATGATGTTCCATTTATTTCCATGAATGCTTACACGTATACCCTAGATGATTCCATGCCTGCCCTACATAGTGGTCTGTGCACCAGGATGCATGTATATAAGATGGGGCTTCATCATAGGAAGCCCCCATCTTCAGTTTATTCATTGTTTTACCAAGTAATCTAAAGGGCAACCTAAGGGCCTTTCTAGAAGTTCTGATATAAAACCGAAGATCCACCCTTCTTACCTTGCCTGACATCTACATCGCTTGAACCTCATTCCTCGTATCATCAACGCCTCGTCAACATCACTCCCTTCCTTACCGACACCGACACTTGCTACATTGCTCACACTTGCTGCTGTATTGCACTAGCCAATGCTTCATTGCCACCCAACTTTCCTGCTTCACATCAAGCCCTCTGTGTGTCTGAGTCGCTGAGTCATTGTGCTGGCATGAGAGTGGAGGAATCACTCTAGGAGGATCCCTCACCCACTATACTGATTACCCACGCCAGTTCTCACCATATACACTAGGCATATCTATTGTTGCATTGAACGCGTGTGCGTGGTATTCTTTCTACTACTCAAGTTCATCACCATCATCTTTCACTGGATACTATCCGCAACCTCTACCTGAACTTCGTGCATATTGCTGAAGCCATCACCATCGCTGCACTCTTCACCTATCTGAGACTCACTTATTGCGTTCTTGTTACGATTTGTTGGGCCCCTCTTTTCTTTTCCTATGATTACTTACTGTGTATACCAAAGGACCTTGACCCTTACCGTTTGAGCCCTGCTTGGGTTCTTTTCTTTTACCATTGCATTCCCCTTATTTAGTGTGACTCATCTGCAGTTATATCACCAATACTTGTCCTGTTACACTCGACGTGGTCAAGTGTAGGCCTGCAGAGATTTGAGGGCTTACTGTCATCATACAGCTGACAGGATAAGAGGGCCTGACGAGGGGGTTCCTTGACAGTGAGGCTAAGGCCGGTGTAGGACTAACGTTGGGTTGAAGGGGGATCTGCTCAAGGGTCTTCCTTGACAGAGGTTCTGGGGACCATTGAGGACCGAGGGATCAACGGGTCTTGGGGACGTTGTAGGACTAACGACGGATTGAGGATTCAAAGGGAGTGTCCACTCAACAGTAGGACGAGGACTGGGGACCCAAGAGCAACTCCAAGATACTAGGTAAATTGCAGAAGATCTAAGATAGCGAATACACCTGAGTATCAAAGGTTTATATACGTGAGCCAAATGGTTAAGGGTAGGTAAATGGAAGAAAGTGAGTCAGTGATAGAAAGTGATGGAATCACAAAGAAGCTGAGTCACTACAGAGTGGATGTGATGGCATTGGATAAATGTTGGTAATACAGCTGCGGATGAGTCACGCTAAATAAGTAAGCGGTATTGCAAAGACAATGATAAAAAGAAAGGACCCAAGCAGGGTTCAAACAGCAAGGGTCAAGGTCCTTTGGTGTACATAGTAAGTGAAGTAGGAAAAAGAAAAGAGGGGCCCAACAAATCATAACATGTCCGATGCCATTGCATCCACTCCGTAATGACTCAGCTTCTTTATGATTCCATCGCTTTCCATCACTGACTCACCTTCTCCCTTTGCCTACCCTTAACTCTTCAGCTTGTGTATATAAACCCTCGATACTCAGGTGTATTCCTTATCTTAGACCTCCTGCAATTTACCTAGTATCTTGGAGTTGCTCTCGGGTCCCCCAGTCCTTGTCCTACTGTTGAGTGGATGCTTTCTTTGAACTCTTGATCCGTCGCTAGTCCTGCAACATCCTTAGATCCATTGATCTCTCTGCCCTTGACGGTCCCCAGAACCTCTGCCAAGGAAGACCCTTGAGCAGACCCCTTCAACTCAACGTTAGTCCTACACCAGCCTTAGCCTCCCTGTCAAGGAATCCCCTCATCCTGTCAGCTGTATAGCGACAGTAAGTCTTCAAATCCCTGCAGGCCTACGCTTGATTACATTGAGTGTAACAAAAGGTCTAAGATCTCCCTTGATCGGCTATCATCATATAAGCCTCCACCATTGCCCACCAACGCCCCAGAAACCCTAGACTCTATCCCGACCTCATGTTGAGAAGGGAAATCCTTGACTTATCGGACATCAACGAACCCTCTTTGGAGAACCCCATCGACACTGATGAAGACCTCGTCATCCCTCAACAACCTGAGGACTTAGAACTTGCCCACTGACTCTCTGCGGCACTTAGCATCCCCAGAGTATCCACCCCACCATCCCCAACCTCAGTCAATCGCCAACCAGTGTTTACCCCACCCCCACCCCCACCCCCAGCCCAGGTTACCATGATGACCAAATCCACTGAACTCTGTCTTGGAACCCCCGATGCCTTTGATGGCTCTTATGCTAATGCCATGTCCTGGCTATTCACTGTCCAGACCTACCTTATCATAAACAAGGCCATTTACAATGATGACAATAAGAAAATCACCTATGCCTTGTCCTATATGAAAAAGGACTCGGCCGCCATCTGGGCCTCGACCTTCCAGAAGGAAGCCATCGCTGCTCAGACCTTTGAAAAATACGATGACTTCCTCGTAAAATTCAAGAGTGCTTTCAAGCACCAAGACACCAAGAATCAGGCCATCAATTGGCTTTACTCCAAACACCTCATCCCCAAGAAGAATGGATCTTATGGTCCCAAACTCACTCGGCACATTGCCAAGTTTAGAAACAATGTCGCCCTCTCAGGTATCACCGATCAGAATGTCCTGATCAACTACTTCACTGCTGGCATTCCCCCTCCCCTCTCCTGCCGCATTCTCTCCATGAATACAGTCCCCACCGAGGTCAATGAGTGGTATTCAAAGGCCATTCACTTCCAAGTTCAGAATGACTGTGCCCAGACCATCGTCAACCAACACTGCACCCATTCCATCCCCGCATACCGGTCTTACCAGACCCCCACCACCTCCTCTTCCCAGAAAACCCACAATCCTGATGCCATGGACGTTGACATGGTCAACATCCCCAGACCCCCCAAGCTAACTCCTGAGGAGTGGGAGTGATGCTTCAAAGAAGGGCATTGTCTATGATGCAGGCAGAAAGGCCATTGGGCCGACACTTGTGTCAAGTACCCCAAGGAACCTTGTAAGACTTTGGTCAAACGAGTCGAACAGGTCGATGATGACCTCCCAAAACTCCAGACCTGCAATGATGACGATGACGACGACCTCACTGTTCATCACATCCAATTCACCCTTCCCCCCAAGAAGGATTTTTAGAACAGAGACCTTGATTGATGCAGGACTCTCCTAAAATACAACGTGTAACTGTACCTACACTGCCTGGTTCAATGCGAATCCCTGTTCAAATCATTGTACCCTTGCACACATTGAAAACTGTCAACACTCACGCCCTCATTGACAGCGGTGCCAATATCTCTTGCATCAACTGGGGCTTTGTTCGCAAAAACAAGCTCCCCACCACCCGACTTTCTCCCCCCCTCAATATCACCAACCTCAACCAGGGACCCACAGACAAAGGAGGAGTTCACTTCACCATGAAACTCTTTGTGCATATCGAAGGACTCATCCACAAAGTCCTTTTCTACATAATGGATTGTGGTCGACGAAACCTCATCCTCAGCCTCCCCTGGTTGAAGGCCGTCAACCCCACCATCGACTGGTTCGGCCAAACCCTCTCCATCAATGAGTCTACCAACCAATCCAAGGAGCTCTACATGCTCCATGAAGTCAACTTGAACTAATATAAAACCCGTTTCCAGCAGTTCAAGCCCTCCCCTTGACCTCCTCGCCACATCCAGGTAGACTCTGTCTACAACAGACATCTCTATGAATACCTCGACTACGAGACGGAACCACAATATCTCCACCACACTTGTGACAACTACACCGTCAATCACATCATCCAATGCAGTTACCACTTCATTCCCAAAGGTGATCCCCTCATCGCCAAACTCACAAACTCTACTGAGTTGGCCATGGCTGCCAAAAAAGCCAAACCCAAGATCACCCTCCCCCCTGAATACTCTAATTTTGCCTCTGTCTTCTTGAAGGAAGCTATGGATCACATACCCCCCTCACACCCTTATGATCATGAGATCAACCTCGACAAACCTTTCATGCCCAAGGTTGGAAAGATTTATTCCCTCTCCCCAGATGAGCACAAGGCTACAGAAGCCTTCCTTGACGAGAATCTTGCTTTGGGCAAGATATGCCCCTCAAATTCCCCTCAAGCCTCCCCATTCTTCTTCATTAAAAAGAAGGATTGCAGACTTCATCCATGCCAGGACTACAGGTATCTCAACAAACATATGGTTTGTGATGCCTACCCCCTCCCCTTAGTACCTCATCGACAAACTCCATGATGCCAAGGTCTTCATGAAGTTTGATGTTCGATGGGGCTACAACAATGTCCGAATCAAAGATGGACATCAATGGAAAGCCGCCTTTATTACTCATAAAGGACTCTTCGAACCAACCGTAATGTTCTTCAGTCTCACCAACTCCTTTGCTACCTTTCAACGGTTCATGAATGACTCCTTCCATGACATGATTGCCGAAGGATGGCTTGTCATCTATATGGATGATCTCCTCATCTTTTCCTCTGATGATAAAACCCATGCTGAATAAACCAAGTGTGTCCTTCAATGCATGAAGGAACTCAACCTTCATCTCAAACTCGAGAAATGCAACTTTGTCTCCAAAGAAGTTGAATACCTCAGAATGATCATCAAACCCGGTCAACTCACCATGGACCCCATCAAGCTTGATGGGATCGCCTCCTGGCCCAACCCTGAGAAACTCCGTGACATCCAATCCTTCCTTGGCTTCACCAACTTCTACTGCCACTTTATCCCAGATTACTCCTCTGTTGCGTGCCCCCTCATCAATCTCACCAAGAAGACCACTCCTTGGGCCTGGTCCCCCGAATGTCAGAAGTCCTTTGATTGTCTCAAAGAACTATTCCTTGCCCGACCAGTCCTCCAACTCCCCAACCTCTCTGCCCTGTTCACTATTGCAATAGACGCCTCCAAATTCACCTCTGGCACTATCCTCCTCCAGATGGATATTAATGGGAATTGGCATCCTTGTTCCTATCTCTCCCAGTTGTTCTCACCAGCAGAATGAAACTATGACATCTATGATTGGGAACTCCTCGTTATCATGCGAGCCCTGAAATCCTGGCACCATTACCTCCATGGCAACTCCCATCTGGTCCAAGTCTTCACAGACCACAAAAACCTGACCTACTTCTGGTCAGCACAAAACCTTAATCGCTGACAAGCCCATTGGCTCTTTGACCTCGCAGATTTCAATATAACCATGATCCACATCCCCAGTAAACTCCTTGCCAGTCCCAATGCCCTCTCCCACTGCCCTGATCTCATCCCCTCTGATGAGGCTGATAACGAAGGTGTCACCCTTCTTCCCCCATCCCTCTTTGTCAACGTTGTCAACACCATGCTTCAGGAGCATATCTCGTCTTACTCTAAGACGGATCCCTTCATCCTCAAGGCCCTCCAATCCCTTGATGAAACCATTCCCCCAGCCTTTCAGTCTCGCCTGTCTGACTGGCAGTACAAAGATGGCATCCTTACCTTCCAAGGATGCATCTACATTCCCCCCAATGAATCCCTCTGGCACTCCATCCTCTAGCACTGCCATAACCACAAGACTGCTGGTCACCCTGGTTATCTCAAGACTCGTCAGCTCATTGCCACCGAGTTTTGGTGGCCAGGCCTTGCTCAATATGTATGAAAGTATGTCGAAGGTTATGCCTCGTGTCAGCAACACAAGGCCAATACCCACCCCACTGTCCCTCTGCTCACCCCCATTTGCTCCACCTGCACCCGCCCCTTCCAACAGATCTCATGTGATCTGATCACCAATCTCCCCAAATCCTTGGGTTTTGATACTCTCTTGGTTGTGGTCGACCATGGCCTTACTAAGGGGGTAATTCTCTGCCCTACCAAGAAAACCATCACCGCCAAAGGGGTTGCAGCCCTCTTTTTCCACAAAGTCTTCCTCCAATTCAGTCTTTATGACAGAATCATCTCTGATTGAGGCCCTCAGTTCGCCTCTGCCTTCGCCAAAGCATTGAGAAAAGCCCTCAACTATTCCCTCGTGCTCTTCACCGCATACCATCCCCAGACTGATGGTGAAACTGAACAGGTCAACCAGGAAGTTGAGACCTATCTCCTGAAACAACTCCTATTGCCCTGCAGTAGTGAGGTGTGTAATGGTCCTTTGACCCTTGAATAAAGGTAATAATCCCTTTGAATCCTTATGAGCAATGATAGGAGGAAATCTCCAAGACTTCAAAGCTGGGGACTCCAGCCTTGAAGCCCTGGTGTTTATATACAATTTTTACTGTATGTACATGTTGTGGTAAATACCATAAAGAGACATCATACCATGATAAGGAGAAAATACATGATTGGCTGATAAGAATGCATGAGTCATAAAGAAGTGTGTCCGTGAGAGAAAGAAGTAAAGAAGCATGCATCATGTGAAACATGAGAAGTGATGTCATCATGACATCATAGATAATAGATAAGGGTCTAGCCCTTGGACATGTGACAAGTCACGTGACTTGTGGTCTAGACTGCTGAGGTAAGCAGTCACATAATAAGTTATGCTGGAAAATGTCTATGTCCCAGTGGTCTTGTGCCGATAGGGGTTTTCCTTATATAGGAGATCAGGAGTTTGACTCCTGCCATGAGCGAGTTTTAAATAGTGAAAAGAGCGATCATAACACCTCCACATCTTCTGTGGAAGTAACCCCACCACATGGTCCAAACTCATTCCCCACGCTGAGTTTGCTTACAATCACTGCCCCCACTCTGTCACTGGACAGACCCCATTCTATCTCATGATGGGATATTGTCATATCCCAAATTCTTGCTAAGTTCCCTCCGCTTCTCCATGTGCATTACTTCCGCTATTCCACTCCTATGTCCTCCACTACACTGTGTCCGCTTTACTTCTTGTGCTCATGTACATTATGTTACATTTCCCTTTGTTCTCTTCATAGTTAGTCTCCATTCCATCACTGCGGTGCTCAGGGTAAGGTGCACAGCTCCGGCTGTGTGACTGACCGGCACAGCAGCGGTACTCTGTTTTCTCCGTTGCTCTGACCCTGACTTTACTACATTTGGACTTCGACCTCTGTATATAAATCCGCTGTAATATGTCTTAGCCCCTCAGTTCAAATATCAACTTAGTTCCGTCCCCTGTCTCTCCTCCATCATTGAGCTTGTCAACGAGTTCTCTCACTTGAGTCTTGACGACTCTCCTCTGACCTCTGGTCACTCCGTACCTCTGCTCTGCTCCCCTCGTAAATTAGGGACAATGGAACTGGACAAGGGCGCACCACATAAGATGAAGCTGAAGTCCCTACTCCCTCCGACCAACTCTGGCACTCCGGAGTTCGCTGCCCAATCCCCGACAGATCCATACTTAACAGATATGAACCCTGTGCCCTTCCCTCAGTTATCACCAACTCCCACATCCCCCCCATTGAGGATCACCTCAAATCCCTCATTGCTGCTCGCAATGAGGCCCTTGCTGCCCATGAACTCGCTTACCAAGTCATGGTATCCCAAAATCACCGCTCCTTCACCCCTTTCATCAAGGGAACCAAAGTCTGGCTTGAAACCAGGAATCTCAAATGTTCTGTTGTCAATCCGAAGTTTGCCCCAAAATGCAAAGGACCTTTTACCATCATTAAGGTGCTATCTCCCATCACCTACAAGCTCCGCCTCCCACAATTGTGGAAAATCCACCCAGTGTTCCACACATCCCTCCTATTCCCCTACCGTGAAAACCCTGTTCATGGGCTGAACTACCCCTTCCCACCACCTGACCTTATCGATGGATAGGAAGAATATGAAATCGAGAAAATCATCTGTCATCATGAACCTCCATCCTTCCATTTCTTTCTGATCCAATGGAAGGGATATATCACCGAGGAAGATTCCTGGGAACCCGAACGGAACCTACGGAACTCTGACCCCCTCCTCAATGACTATAAACATCGTCACTCGATTTCCTCTATCACCAACAACTCGAAACCTCTCACAATCAAGTCCATTACCCTCTCCGCACCCTCTCCCACTCCCAGCAATGTTCCCTCCAACATCGCCAAAGCTGGCTGGTCTACCACCACCCCCACCAACAACCCTCTTGAACTCAATGACACACCCCTCCCTGTGCCTCCCCCCTCCCTGATTCAATGCCTTCGCAATGATGTGGAAGGCATCCCCTCTGCATGGCCCAGCTTTAGCTGGACCCACCCTGAACCCCTTGTCCCCTCCACTATACCCATTTCCCTTGCCCGTGCTTGTTCCATGCGCCCGCGCACTCCTCATGTGTTTGCATCCTCCTTGTCGGATTCATCCACATACCCCTCCTCTCACTCCTCGCACTCCTCCTCCTCATGTCGCAGTCATCCTGTCCCACCTGGACAACACCCCAATGTTTAGATCCCTCATTGGATCCCCACTCCCCCTCCTTCTCCACCGGCAGTGGATGACTATGAGTTCTTTGCCAGCACCAAAGCTGACAACAATGAGACTGGGTCCTGTCATGGTGACTACTAAGGTTTCATCGCAGTCTCACCCATACAATGGGGGTAATGTTACGATTCATTGGGCCCCTCTTTTCTTTTCCTATGATTACTTACTATATACACCAAAGGACCTTGACCCTTGCCATTCGAGCCCCACTTGGATCCTTTTCTTTTACCATTGCATTTCCATTACTGCTTACTTATTTAGCGTGACTCATTCATAGTTGTATCACCAATACTTGTCCAATGCCATCACATCCACTCCATAGTGACTCAGCTTCTTTGCGATTCCATCACTTTCCATCGCTGACTCACCTTCTCCCTTTGCCTACCCTTAACTCTTCAGCTTGTGTATATAAACCCTCAATACTCAGGTGTTACGATTGCTCTTTTCACTATCTAAAAACTTGCTCATGGCAGGAGTTGAACTCCTGACCTCCTATATAAGGAAAACCCCTATTGGCGCAAGGCCATTGAGACTTAGACATTTTCCAGCATAACTTATCACGTGACTGCTTACCTCAGCAGTCTAGATCACAAGTCATGTGACTTGTCACATGTCCAAGGGCTAGACCCTTATCTCTTATCTATGATGTCATGATGCATGCTTCTTTACTTCTTTTCTCACGAACATGCTTCTTTATGACTCATGCCTCCTTATCAGCCAATCATGTATTTTCTCCTTATCATGGTATGATGTCTCTTTATGGTATTTACCCAAACATGTACATACAGTAGAATAGTATATAAACCCCAGGACTTTGAGGCTGGAGTCCCCAGCTTTGAAGTCTTGAAGATTTCCTCCCATCATTGCTCATAAGGATCCAAAGGGATCATTACCTTTACTCAAGGATCAAAGGACCATTACACACCTCACTACTGCAGGGCATTAGGAGTTGTTTCACTCAGGTGTATTCCTTATCTTAGACCTCCTGCAATTTACCTAGTATCTTGGAGTTGCTCTCGGATCCCCCAGTCCTCATCCTACTGTTGAGTGGACACTCCCTTTGAACTCTTGATCTGTCGCTAGTCCTGCAACGTCCTTAGACCTGTTGATCCCTCTGCCCTCAATGGTCCCCAGAATCTCTGCCAAGGAAGATCCTTGAGCAGACCCCTTTGACCCGACATTAGTCCTATGCTGGCCTTAGCCTCCCTGTCAAGGAACCCCCTCATCAGGCCCCCTCATCCTGTCAGCTGTATAGCGACAGTAAGCCTTCGAATCCCTGCAGGCCTACACTTGATCATGTTGAGCATAACAGTTCTTGCAATTGCACCAGAGCAGATTCTGCCTGTGCCACCTTCTCCCCAACAACCCTTGCACTTCATGGCAGATGCTTGGGATTCTGACAAAGAAACAGTCATCGACTCCAACTCTACACCTAGACCCCCGCTTATCCACTTCTCTGACGAGGAGTTCGAGCCTGATGAACTACCTATCCGAGCCTTTGTCATCAATGCTGATCATGTCTCACATCCACACCGAGGAAGCTCTGGTAATCCCATTCATACTACCTGGCGGAATAATCCCACATTCAGATAGCCCACCATAGCTCGCATCACTCGTCACAAGCCTGACTACCATCACTGTCTGGACTGCCTGCTTTTTACAGTGGTATCCGATCCTCATCTCCATCCATGACATCAATGCAGAATCCTTGCAGGGATCACGTGCTGCTACAACAAATGCCGAGCTCTTAGTCTTCATGCTTTCCTCGTCACCTATTGACGTTACAAGGCGGGACAACGACCTCAGCAACACCAACATGAACTTTGATACAATCCTATCCAAGTATCCTGGTGTTAGGACTTTTGTTCACAGAGGCCGAAATTTACGAGAATAAGGGATTGAGAGAAGTAAAGTTTTTATTTCAGAATTACGATATCCAGATCAGCATCAATGGGACCTGCAGTACCGTTCCCTTATGTCTATACCAATGCTAAAGATTTCAAGGAGTTCCATATGCAATACTTGAACTTCTTGAAATGAGAAAAGGTGAACCTGGGAATGCAACTCACACCCACCATGCCTGACCCAGACTCCACCCCACTCACACCACGATGAACATGACCTCCCACCAATCTGATGACCCAAGGACCCACTCCTCTTGGTAAATCTGTCATCCAGAAACCGCCACCATATAACGGCGATAAGGACATCTATATCCGATGGATCACCCAGTTCATCAACTACTGCTGAGGATTTGCCTGAAAACCAATGGACAAAGAAAAAATACAAATGACTCTAGGGTTCTTCATGGAAGGAGCAGCAGCTGAGTTCGCCATGTTGTACATCACCAACAATGTAAATGATGAGTTCCAATCATACATGGAGTTTCAAAGGCTATTGGAACAACAATTCAAACCCATGTACACAGTCGCACATGCAGAAAACGAGCTCCATGAACTCAAACAAGGACGATCAATGATTGAAGAGTTCATCACAAAGCATCATCAACTCATGATATGTGCCAATTATTTGAAACACTTACAAGGAGGACAACTCGTCCGACTTCTATGGCAAAATGCAAAAACTGACCTCATAGAGCAGGTCCTTCGCACTAATTGTGACTCCAGCACCATGTATACTAAAGACTACAAGTATTGGTGTCGTGCCCTGATCAAAGCAGGACAAATCCTCAATGAGATCGCTGAACATTGAAAGAAGATTGCACCACCAACAAGATGGATTCCCAAGCCTACAGTCCAACTCCCACAAGCGGCACCACCACCTATCAGACCCAACACACTGGGCACCTTTTCAGGTACTGGCATCCCGATGGATCTATCAAAAGCGTGATCAAAAGGAATTTGTTTCAAATGCGCCAAAGAAGGCAAGAATGCACCATAGCCATGTCCAATTCATACCCCAACTGGCCTCAAAACGATGAAGGTTCGAGGAATCGCTGTCGAATACAAGGATCTTGTGGACCTTGAGCAAGCGCTCAAAGAAGTCGAGGAGATGGATTTGGTGGAAGAGGACAAGGAATGAGATCCCCTCGCCCTCAAGGTACAATTCAGATTAGAGCTTGTAAAATCTGTAAAAAATTGGCAAGGAGCATTCCAGGCTTAAGGCCAAAGGATGGCATGGCAGGGCCGACAAAACCTGTGCTTAATTCTCCTTTTGCATCTACTAACAAGTTCTCTCTTCTGTCCATAGACGAGATCTCACCCGAGTCCTCAAAAGACTCACCCCTCTTCACGACACCAGTTCAGCCAAAGACTGATGAACGCCCAAGGAAGTTGTTGGCTAAGTAACAGCCAAATGTACCTTCACCCCTTCTGGGTGTTACAGCCTCTGATCTGTCCAGGGATCATGCAATCAAGCGACAATCGAATTGGGTTACTAGTGATCAAGTAGCTCAATCCTCCCAAGAGCGAAAAATATTGATCCTCAAAAAGGACAATCGTTCCTGGATGAAAACCATAAAGCCTTGGTCCCCCCAGTGGATCAAGCAAATCACGAAGTAGTAATCATATATATGGACGACATTCTTGTCTTCACCAAGGACCTTGATGAACACCATCGTGTCGTCAAGGAGGTACTCAAAATCCTCTGAGTCAACAAACTCTCACTCAAACATATGAAGTGCAAGTTCAAAACCACCATGATGGAATACCTAGGATTGATCATCTTTGATGGTCACATCGCCACCGATCCAACAAAGGTCGATGCAGTTCATACCTGGCCTGTTCCGACAACTCGGACAGCGGTACAATCATTCCTTGGATTTCTCAACTTCTTCTGGAGGTTCATAAAGGATTTCACTGCCATTGCTCGTCCTTTCAACACTCTAATGAGCGAGAAGACCAACTTTGTCTGAACCAAAGCATGTCAGCAGGCGTTTGACACCCTTTGCAATACCCTTATTAATGCCCCTATCCTCGCTCTCGCCACCAACTTCGATCCTTTTCAAATCAAAACTGACAGTTCCAGCATTGGCATCAGTGCTATCCTTTCCCAGCTTCAGCAAGGGAAATGGCATCTGGTCACATATCTATCCTGCTCCCTCCTTCCTGCAGAACGCAACTACCATGCTGCAAACCTTGAATTCACTGCCATCATCAAAGCCATCACCACCTGGCAACATTTCCTTCTTGAAGCCCATGTCCCATTTGAGATTCTGACTGATCATCAGAATCTCACGTACTACTCCATGCCACAAGATCTCTCGTAACAACAGGCATGGTGGAATCAAATCATGCAGGAGTTCCACTACACCATCACTCATCACACCAGCAAAACTAATCCTGCCAATCCTCTGTCCTGGAGGCCAGATTTTGAAGAGGGAGTACAACATGACAATAAAGGCATCACCATTTTCCTGCAACTCACAGATTTCCCCCATATTCATTTACAGCAGAATCATATATTGCTGGCTGTGGAGAACGCAGCAGCATCCAACAATGGATATGAATCCATGAATGTAATTATTAATAATGTTATCACTTCTCCATTTTCCTTGTTTATGAATGCTATTGATATGAGAACGCTAGCAGCAATGCATGTAACTGAAGATTCTACAGACATTGACTTTCAGATACGAGTACGACAGCATCTCAAGGATGCAAAAGTCATGCACACTTTTGCACAATCACACCCTCATTTCTCTATTTGTGATAAACTTATTTTCTTTAAAGACACTTTATATGTATCAAAGAATGAGACTTTATGGACTCAAATACTTAAACACTTCCATGACTCACCTCTCACAGGGCATTCTGGAGTATGAGCCATGACGAGAAAGCTGCAGGCCACCTACTATTGGCCAATGTTGACCAAGGACATCAAAGCCTACATTCATGAATGCGATCACTGCCAAAAAAACAAGGCAAACACCCAGGCTTGGCATATGGCACTCCATCCGCATGCCATCCCCTCAGCGCCTTGGCAACACATCTTACTGGATCTCATCACACCCCTATCCGAATCAAAGGGCCAAGATTCCATACTGGTCATCATAGATCGCTTTTCAAAGATGATCCACATCTTCTCCGTCAATGCCACTATCACCTCGCATGGAGTCACCACTCTCCTCCGCGATGAAATATTCAAACTACATGGCATTCCCCAAAAGGTTATCTCGGACCGAGAACCACAATTCATTTCAGGCTTCATGCTCGAATTGTACAAGCTCCTTGGAATACAGGCAAACCCGTTCACCGCCTTCCATCCTCAGACCAATGGACAAATGGAACATTACAACACATGGGTTGAGCAATACCTACAGATCTACGTCAACCACAGACAATCCGACTGGGTCGACTGGCTCTCTATGGCTGAATTTGCACATAATAATATGCCACGCTCCACCATGCAACAAACACTGTTTATGCTCAACTATGGTCATGAGCCTTGGACAGGACAAGAACAGCAATGATCGCTTCACAATGAGTCAGCTGACAAGTTCACAAAGCAAATGGTCAAACTACGGCAAACAGCAGAAAAGTCACTCCACTTGGCAGCTGACGACATGAAACAGTTCTATGATCACAAGGTATGAGAATCCCCAGCATACCAATCTGAAGATCTCATGCTTCTCGAAGCTTTGCACATTCACACTAACCACCCAGCGAAGAAGCTTGATCAGAAAAGATTTGGCCCATTCAAAATCATCGCCAAAGTAGGAGTTGCCTCTTACAAACTAGATCTACCCCATGGTTGAAAAGCAATCCATCCGGTCTTCCATGAATCCCTCCTCTACCCATACCATGCACCAACACATTCTGTGCAAATCCGACCCCTGCCACTGATACCCGACCTTGTCGATGATCTTCTGGAACAGGAAGTCAAAGAAGTTGTCAATTCTCGGTTATGAGGAGAGAAGTTTGCCTACCTAGTGCACTGGAAGGGATTCCCCGTCAAAGAAGATGAATGGATCAGCAACAAGGACTTACCGCATGCCCAGGAAGCAGTCAAGCATTTCCATCAGAAGCACCCTACAGCACCTCATCCCACTCAGAAACTTTGGCTTCGCCCCATCACAGAAGTTGCCATCCCCAATCTGGTCTTACTACTGCACAAACCTATTTGCACCTGTCCATCCTGTACCGGAACACCCACCTTTGAGGATCCAGGATTCCTAGAGTTTCGTCGATGCTATAAGCGCCTCGATGACTCACTCTTCAAGATTCCTCCAATCAACACGGACATCAATCCTTAGAGAGGGGATTATGTCAGGACTTATCTTTTCGCTTATTTTTATTCCATTCACATGACACTTACATATGCTCACATGTGACTTCATGACTCATTCCATAATACATGCTGACAGTCATTCCATGATGTTCCCTTCATTTCCATGAATGCTTACACATATACCCTAGATGATTCCATGCCTGCCCTACATAGTGGTCCATGCACCAGGATGCATGTATATAAGGTGGGGCTTCATTGTAAGAAGCCCCCATCTTCAGTTTATTCATTGTTTTACCAAGTAACCTAAAGGGCAACCTAAGGGCCTTTCTAGAAGTCCTGATAGCTATATGAACCAGTTATCAGTAAATTACAAGATTTGAGTCCATATCTAGATGGTTTCGTCCCGAGCCAGAGAGATGTGGCTTGAACCACATTAGGTGAGGCAAGATTTGTGCACCATTGGAATGGGCCTGAGCACCAACAGCGTATGATGTTCGCTTCAGGGCATCAAGGACAGTCTCAACATCATCGTTCCATAAGACGGGATAAGATAGTATTATTCCATTCGGAGTTAAATTTCATCATCACAGGCAGGACCCAGCAATATGGTCCACGATACCCAATTCATTCTTGTGTCATAGCCCTATGATAGCAAGTATTCGAGCTACCACACCAGGTGACTCTTCGCCCGGGTTCGACAAGATGATACGAGCAGCACGGCCCAATGCGGATAGTATTGAGACCAAGGTCTTGGTCGAGATTGCTTGTATGAATGACCTCGGCGTGCACGTTGGAGGGCTGGCTGGACGAGCCAAGTGGGTGCATTGGTTGTCCGTGCTATACTGAGAAGCCTTGAGAAGCGCAACACAATTATTCGTTTGCCATGATTGAAGCTATTGAAGCCTGGACAATCTTGGTTGACGTTGTCACCCTGGTATTCGCACTCGAAAACTCGACGCGGTCAACTGCCGCCTTCTGAGTCCCGATGGACTTCGCAGCGACATTCATGAGACCCAGTGAGTAAATGGTGCCGCCAACTTAATCGCCGTGGTAGTCCCATCGTTGGCAATTCCGGTCAATCTTTTGCAGCGCGCCTTGTATGAAATGGTTAGAGGTGGACAGGAAGGGGAGCGGAACAGCGTGAGGTGAAGACAAATGGAAGAGCTTATCTGAAAGTTGGTACAGCCCTAAGCGCTTAAGAATTCCCTTTTTTGTTACCATCATAGTTGATAGGCGCACCACAGCCTGCCCGACATGCACCTTGTCACTGAGGCAGCTGAAAAGAGCGTGCCAAGGGTAAGACCGCAGGTAAACCTCCACACGCGCACTGACGTCGCAGATACGGAGAGAGCGTAGGGAAGGATGAATCGATGACGTGTACCGCGTGCATGGAGACTCCTGGCGGGCGTTGCGGATCGTTCGGGGACTTGCGGAAACGATGTCTGTCGGATGCGTATTCTTTAAGACAACCTTCAACATCGATCATGTCCTGCGAGAAACGCCCCTGTTTTGAAACCTCCTCCATATATTTTAGAGCACGTGCATTTCTTATACTCGTTCGCATTGCGCTGACAATGTTCCGCGACCCCGCTCTGGACGTTCTTTGGTGCAATCAGAAAAACCTCCATCCTCTGCTCTTCACCTTTCCTCACCTTGAAGCGCCTAGATTTGCGGCCATGGTGCACTTGGAGTTTGTGCGCGAGCCCGTTCAGGGTATCGAGCCTTGCCATTAGTCCAAATCCAGTAAGAAAACAAAATCTAGACCACAATAGGATGGTGTTCACTCCAGCGCAGGTGATCATCATGATGGACTGTGATGGGTTTACACGGTACGGTCTACACAATGAACACCAATCTCTAAATATATCATGATGTAGCTATTTAAGCCATGCGCTCAGGGATCCCTTCAGACTTCTACTTGCTGTGAAGCATGTCTAAAAATCGTTTCCACTTCGTTCTGGCCATACTGGCTCTCCTGGCGAGCGCAGCTCATGGAGGCCCACCTTCTGATACATCGACGTGTAATGCTCAGGCCTGGGCCAGGGCACCTGACCTCACTCCGAACGATATCGTGCACGGCGACGCGAGAGTCAAGATAAGCGCCGAGTGCCCCGACATCGACGATGTCTTGTTGGGATTACGATTCAAGGAAAGGTCCTTCGCGAAAGTCTTGTATGATCCTCATTTTGTGTGCATTCCCTTCTTTGACGAACTCGTTCAACAGGCGTTCTCGGGAGGATGTAAAGCGGCTGCATCCCGAGCCTCCTGCGAGAGGCGGCCTCTCTTATATGTCTGAAATGTCACCCTGGGCAATGCCATCTCACTTCGCCAATCGGAGCGTCCAAGACGCATATGAAGAGGTTCTGACTAACAAAGATCTTTGGATCGTCCGAGAAGAGGAAAGGCTAGTTTTCGAAACGACGGCTCCCATTAACATGTTGAACAAAAGCTATGGTATTCTTCGCGACGACGTCCAAAACTTCGCTATCCTCGTTCCATCTACAAATTTCCCCCCAGCTTTCAACAATCTCGACACCATGGTCATGATGTATGCAGGAAACCAGGAGGTCAGTTCGTTTTGAAAACGACAACTTGGGGTGGTTTCTCATATTTAATCCGATAGATTGTGGAGGCTGAATGGATGTACGAATACTTTGTCAAAATATCATTTGCCGACAGCACAACAAGAGAGATATCTGCCGGGTTGACGGCATTCCAGCCCTCGCACGATCCCACTTACATCTCTGATGGTCTGGGTTCAGCAACTGTAGAGCTTCAAAGCCTCTTTGGAATCGAGAAATACCCTTCAAATTATTCAATAAATCTTAGCGCTGTTTCTGGTTTAGCATTTTCAGCAGGTACGACTTGGGAGATTATCCCGTACCTGCATCGTTAATGAAATATGCTAGGAACGAGGAGTCGCCCTGTTACTGCAGTCATTACCAGGACTGGGCCTCCGCGCTCGCCGTTTTCTGTGCCGCTCAACATCTCTATCTGCGTAATGCCAGAGATTAAGTTTGAATGGGACGCTGAGTACGATGTGTTGGACACAAATACGAACGAGGCGCTGTGCGGCCGCATCCCACCACCCAAGTTGCGCGCAGCATCTCATAGCAGGAAACGCTCTCGCGGAATGTGGGAGGTCTTGCATTCGTGCCAAGCAAGTCAAAAAATACCTGTTGTCATGCCCGATTTTACATCGAATGGAAGCCAAACAAACACAATCGTTACGACGACGAGTGCACCGGTCACGCTTTTTGTTGATGTGGATGAAGACAACATCCCTACCTTTGAAGGATACTACCAGACCCTCGCCAATTCGCTCTCTATCACATTGGAAACACCTTGCACCGAAGATGTGTCTGGCGAACCCGAATTTCTAAGCTGGGCCCCCTCGTTCGAGGACGACGAAGAGGCATGGGTTCCTTGGGAAAAGAAAGCCGACGTTAGGCCTAGGAACTCATGGAAATCTTACAACGGACGCGTTCCTGTTGTGGTTCACCCCTTTGTTGAAGGAGCGCCATCTCTTGACTGCCCTAATGCCCGTGCGGGTGCACCGGAGCAAGTCGTTTTGACGAATGGGGAGGGTTGCAAACAACGCTCCTTGACTCATTATCTCGCCGAACATGCGCGCGGGCCCATCTTTGTCGACATCGACGCTGTTCCTCATATCCTTTCCGAGGATCCTGCTGAGCGACAGCTACGTGCGCCAATTTTGGTGCCAGTGGTGTCTTCTCCACCCGAAGGAGACGAGGCCGTTCAACGCTATTATCGTCGTCTTGACCCCAAGAAACCGCTCATCTACGTTGGCGAAACGTGGGCGAAAAAGGTGGCACATTTGAAGGATGAAAGTTCCTCTTCACAGTATTGAAATCGATCGGTCGTGCATCACGTCGTTCCTGACGTGACAATCCCAATGGGTAGTCTATGTAGTCCCACCTTTCTTTCTGACAGACGTATGAGGTATTGTTCTGGTATAATACACCAAAAAAAGTTGAACTGGATCCTTGGTCCTCTGCCTGTCCCAACTTATCCCACCCCACAAACTTGACCCTAGGGCAAGAAAGCAACCTGCAAACTCCGGGACGACGAAGACATACTGGAACGCTGTAAGTAACTTGTCAAATATTGCAACTTACAGTATCCTCAGCAACAACCAATGTCCTGGCTTGGTTAGTACCCAGTCATCATGATGGCCAAGTTCGCAGGAGTATATTTGGACACAGTGCTTACCATCGTCTGCTGTGCAGCAATGCTCGTATATGTCATTGACTCCACATCGGTGAAGATACGCCGCTTCCCGTGCCCAAACATACGGTCGAGAGTCCGCCGGGCCATCTTTGCACGTGAGCACATATTCGTCATGGTCTGAGAAGTGTACCGTTCGCCTCTAGCACCATCCCTCGGACCCTCGTCCCGTCATCATCATCAACGCGGCGTGCGCAGTGACCACCCCCTCCCCATGAGGCTGCCACACCTCGCGCGTTCGCGTGAATCACCCCCCACAAGCGTTCGTACATGGGTTTCCGGTTATTCCGAGCTTACAGAGTCAACACGGCGTGTACGACCAACCGCACGGACCAAGCTCCCATTCCACAGAAGTCTCTTGATGCTCGACAAACGGCAAAGCAAAAGCAAAAGCAAGCTATTGGTCAACCGACTCAGCCGGGACATGCGTATCCGACCGACGCCATATTGAAGATCCGGTGAGTCGCGTGTCTCGCGTATGTTTCTTTCTTGGCCATAACCATTAGGCAGGTGTTTCTGGCGATATCAGGCCCCACTAAACGAGGCGTGGCATCTACGGCTTGAGCAGAAACGGGGGTTTCCTTGTGGGACGACGTGTTTTGTTTCGTGGAGGGTGAATTTTGCCATCCTTCTGACTCCTTTCGTTCCTCGCGCGAAATCGGATATCAGCGCTCTTAGGGGTGCACATTGCAGGACTTGCATTGAGGTGTCTCTCTTAGAGGTTCCTCGACGTAAGCCGCAGTCCAGCAGTGTCACCAACGCACCAAGGTCGGAAAAGTAGAGTGGATAAGCACTTCTACCGGATTGTAGTTTGTCCTCCACGACACGCTGGAACGCGAAAAACAAACCGTCGTCGAAGACACTTGACCGCACCAACGTGGCGTCACTGCCGACAGCTGGTGAACATCTCAAAACGGGCCATCAAGGCTATTCGGGAACGGAGCCGGACCATTGCAGCGTTGGAAGGCAAAAGGAGCAGGGCGGATGGGATCGACCCAGCTGCTGATACTTGAGGTGAGCATCTTGAGTCGAGAGTTTAGTTTTCGATTGTTGGGAATGCGTGCGGTTGAGATGTACTGACAAACGTTTCCAGACGACTTGGTTTCAATTTATGCATGATACGCCACGGTATCCCCTGTCCGAGTAAGCCCAGATTTTCGTCCTGCAGAAGGCATTCGGTTTTGATTGAGCACTAAGCGCATTGCTTAGTTTACTCGAATGAGTTCGTGGTTGCCATCCAGTCTGTTGAGCAGATCGTGTTCATCTGCAGTGGGCCTTGTCACAGGCGGTGACAAGCATGACAGTGGCAATGTGATCGGCGTTGCAATCCGCCAACTTACTCTTGAATGACCCCCCTTGAGTCCTCTACGCGTGGACGCCTCCGTGTAAAAACTGATACACCACCACTACCATCATCCAGTTCAGACTCAGACTCAGCGTACCCCTCTTCACCAGACGTGATTGTCCACCCTCGTAGACGACCTTTTCTCCCACGCCGTGTAAAAACTGATACAGCGCCACTGCCATCATTCAGTTTAGACTCGTCCCCTCTTCACCAGACGTGATTGTCCACCCTCGCAGACGACCATTTCTCCCACGCCGTGTAAAAACTGACACTGCACAACTACCATCATTTAGTTTAGACTCGTCCCCCACTTCACAAGCCGTGATTGTCCACCCTCGTCGCGGACCGTTGCACTGCATGGCTTCACCTAAAGAGACTACCAGCCCTCCAGCTAAACCTATTACTCTATCCAAGACGCGTATCCCCTTTCCAATGGCCCCAACTCCGCATCTCCAGAAGAAGAAAGAAAAAATAGAAGCTGATTCGCAGGTGAGTTCTTTTCTCTTTGTGTTGGTCGTAGCATACTTAATTTGTATTAGACTTCCTGTACGTCCCAAAATACGGCACACACACGTAACGTGGCGGGTGAGCAAGCTCGCACTTTTACCCCATCAGGGAAAGGTATGTAGTCGGTGTCGCTTCAAGCAAGTTCAGAACCAATTCCCACTCTCGTTGCAGTCGCTAAACCCGAAACTTTAAATACCTCTCGAAGTCGTCAAACTAGTTCCAAGCATGCTTCCACTACAACCAATCATAGCAGCATGCACATGCGCGATGGGTGTGCTTCCCCACTTGACTCGCAGCGTAACGAGGTTACCCGTGTTTCGCAGCAATCTCATGTTCTTCGCGACGATGCCCCACGTCGTTTCATGCTGTCTGACCCTACGATTCACATCACGAGGTCCAACACTCAGTCTGAGAGTCTGTCCAGTCTATCACCTGCCTCTTCCTCACAGAAGCAGGATGAACGCGATGAGAATTCCTTGGATTTGGACCTGGTAGAAAAAGTGAGCTTGCTTATTTCTGTGTCGGTGATCTTCACTGCTCAAATACAATGCTTCAAGCGCCACTGTGTGACTAATCGCCGTCCTCGCTCTTCTTCCCCTTCCCTCAAATTCCCAGATGATGCCCACGAAGAAAAGGATTGTCGCCCATCCAAGAAAGTGCGCATGACTGGGCCCACTAAGAACGAAATGGACGTTGACGCGGAGGTTCAACCGACGGGTAGCACGCGGCATGAGGATGTTGCGGTATTGGAAGATGAAAGGGAAGAAGTTGATGAGTGTGGCGACAAGTATGAGAGTAATGAAGAGGACGAGAACACTGGCCATTGCGAGAACGCTTCAAGGTCGATGAAACCTGAAGGCTCTGTTTCGGCTGAGCCTACAGATATCTCTTTCTACCCACACTCATGGCAAGAACTTCTTAACTGTGCAAAGGCCCGGATGCGACTTTACGTCGCCGTCGAAGACGGATTTCCTAAACTCGATGTGGCCATTGATCGTGAATGCCGGGATGTCCTTGACGAAGCGATCCTTTACTATGAGGACAATGAGTGGGATGTAGAAAGAGGTATGCCTCAGCTTGATTTTCATCACGTGTTTGGTTGATGGCTCGTAGGGTTTTATCCGCGCTACAAAACGCAGATGAGCAGGCTAGTAAGTAGTATGCTCATTATGAATTTATAGCGAAATCTAACGACGGGTTATAGTTATATCACGACACTCAGACTTTTCATAATAGCATCAAAAGGACGGCTATGAAGTTCATACGGCATGGCTATGACCTTCTTCCACCGCCTACCGCTAGAACTGATCAAGAGCGACTTGCGGCAGTCATGAAGAAGGCTGATAATCTCCTCACGTCCTCATCTTATCTACGTGGAGAACTTGATGAGAATGTACATATTTGTGAATAGCCGATGTCGTATTATGTTCTCACCCAACTTACAGGGCAAGACGAGTAATTTTTCTCACAAGGTCATCAAAGACTGCGTCATCGACATTTATTACGGAAACTCATCAAAGAGCCTCTGCCAATTCCCTGAATTTCAAGAGAGCATCCCTCCTAGAGCTGTCGTCCTTGTTGCTGCCATGGTAAGCAACACTTTGGTTAAATTTAAACTGGCTCATGTTCCCTCCACAGATTCACTCTTTACTTTGCCTGTTCAGGACACACGGCTTTGTCGACGAAACGACGACCAAGGTCAGCTCACAGAACGTTCAGTTGGCATACAATGCGCTTTCAGAACAGTTCGAGGTAGTATTGGCACATGAATATCATGGAGTGAAAACAGCAAGGATGCTCCAAGAATGGGCGCGAGAGGGAGAGGGAAAGTAAGTATTCGTCTCTGGATGCCAGACAAACCATCTGATAATGTGTAAGGGCCAGAGACGCAAAGAAGCCGAGAGCTTCGGCAGTTGCTCGAGAAGAATTTGCGGTCATCTTGGATTGATGAGATCTCTGCAAGTTCAAAAAGGTCGCCCACGCCTTGGCTGATAAGGTAAGGCTGCATGCGAGACATCTATATATAAGACTTTATTGATCACCTGTAAGATTGCACTGTTGACCTTCACAAACTACTTCCAAGCGGCTCGAAATAATCATAATCTTGTCAATATAAACATCAAACAATATCTAAGTAACACACCATTTATCCCCGATATACTTATGATGCATGAATAAATCGTATACTCGCGTTTGTAGCAGGCGGAATTAGTTATTATCTACCTTAATGCCCAATGGTAGTTATTGCTCCGGCCAGTGTGTAACTGTTCGCATTGCCTTTCTGTCCGTAACATCGATGCCTTTGAAAAAATGATTCACCCATGCTCCCCGAATTACTATGACCTCAGGAATAGTTGTATGTATCAATGGACGGCGTGAAGAAGCCAGACAGCTTCAATTTTATGTAGCCATAAGTTACTACTGTATGTATCATGTCGAGTAAGCAATCCGCTTCGCTTGAGACTACGAAGTCATCTCTTAGAATGGCTTCCCAACCTCCCATCCGTGCACTCCTCATCGACATCTCGGGCACACTCCTGGTAGGATCGTTGCCCACTCCTGGGGCTGCTCAAGCGCTCGCGCGACTTCGCGCTGCACACGTCCCTTTCCGACTTTGCAGCAATACCAGCAAGGAGTCTAGCGCCGCCGTTCATAAACGGATGCTAGAAGCTGGACTAGAGATCCGCAGGCACGAGCTATGGACGAGCGTTGGCGCACTTGGGGCAGTGTTAAAGGAGCTCGAGATAAAAAGGTACGACATCGTTGCGTCTCGTTTCATCTGACGGGCTCTTTCTAGGCCATACATGTTGCTCTCATCATCTGCTCTGGAAGAATTCGCGGACGGCCATGTCGATTCTTCCACATCTTCATCATCGTTACCTCATGACGCTGTCGTCGTCGGCCTAGCTCCTGCTCTCCTTGACTACGCGCATCTCAACACTGCTTTCCGGATACTCATGGGCGAGGACCGGCCACGGACCACAGCATTTTCACCTCATTCGGATGCAAATTCGAATACGAAAGTTCAAACTGAAAGCTATTCCCGCCCGGCGCTCATCGCTTTGCACAGAGCACGCTATCTCGAAGCCTCTGACCACGCCCTCTCACTCGGTCCTGGCCCGTTCGTACGCGCACTGGAAGATGCTACTGGGGCGTTCGCGCTGGTCGTTGGAAAGCCCACGCGAGAGTTTTTCGAGACTGTGTTGCGAGATCTTGAGAGCGATCTCGACGCAACGAAACATGGGAGAGATGATGTGCCCATGACTAAGGAGCATGTTTCTGGACAGTGCCAGTCGTCGTTGACTCAGGCGCGTCGTTGGGAAGGGATCGCCGTGATTGGTGACGACGTTCAGGCGGATCTTGGTGAAGGCGCCATTGAACTTGGCCTCTGGCGTGTCCTAGGTGTGTTCTGCGGGTATTACATTGATGGTATTGTACATCAATGTTGATCATTTATGGCCCAGTGAAAACGGGCAAGTATCGTTCAGGGGACGAGAGACGAGCGGATGCTCTTCCGCCTGATCAAGTTTCCGCATCGTTCTCCGACTTTATAGAAACACTCCTTGACGAGCAGAAGATCCATAAACTTTAGAGAGGAAAGGAGAATGATTTGACGAAGATACGAGTCGGTTAGGCGTGTGTACTTTTACCAATGAAGTGGCACTCTGTGGCGCAGCAAGGCACGAGCGAAGTCACAGAGTTTTGTCTTTGGTCACGCGCAGAGGAGCGGCACGTGCCTCCTCCTTTCCCCTGCCCATCACCTCCTCGTCTGGCCCATACGCCC
>JBBPMJ010000337.1:0-32429 GCA_038090255.1 Austroboletus niveus
CCGCTATCTTTGCGGGATCCGTTTTTACCACTCCATTGCCTACTACGAGGCCCAGGTATTCCACTTCCGTGGTGTTGAAATCGCATTTGGTGTCTTTCAGGAACAGGTTATGTTTCCTTAAGATCCGTAGCACTTCTCGTGTCGTCGCATGATGAGTTTCAAGATCTGGCGAGTAGATTAGGATATCGTCCATATATACAAGGACGAGTCCTTTTGTGACTAGATCTCTTAGTATGTCGTTCATCATGTTTTGGAACGTCGCAGGGGAGTTCGTGAGTCTGAAGAACATTACGAGCGGTTCGTATAGTCCATTCGGAGTCTTGAATGCTGCTTTCCACTCGTCTCCTTCTCGGATTCGAATGTTGTTGTATCCCCATCTAACGTCCAACTTCGTGAAGTGCTTCGCGTGTCTCAACTTGTGTATCAGTTCCGATATGAGCGGGAGTGGGTACCGATTTTTGACGGTTATATCGTTTAATTTACGATAATCTTGAACTGGTCGGAGTCGTCCGTCCTTCTTTTTGATAAAGAAGAAGGGCGATGCGAAGGGCGAGATGGATGGTCGTATCCGCCCGGACTCGAGGTTTTCCGTGATAAATTTATCCAGTTCCGTCATTTCGTCCTTCGACAAGGGGTAAATCTTGCCATCGACCTTATGTTCACCTGGTTTGAGGTCGATAGCGTGGTCCCATACTTTGCGAGGTGGTAACTCGTCAAAGTTCTCCTTGCTGAAGACGTCTTGGTACTCCCAGTACTCCTTCGGGACAATGTCCTCGAAGGATCGCTCATTCTTCGCCTTGTTTTGTTCGATAGCGATCTCAGTCGATACATTTCGAAGTTGTTCCGGAGGAATTGACACACATCCCAGCTGATCACCGGGTTCGTATGTCTCTTCGTCGGATTCCTCTAGCTCACGAGGGAAGCATTCGGGTCCGCATTCGAACCGAACAGTTCCTCTCTTCCAGTCGATTACCGGATCATGTTGGCATAGCCAATCGTGTCCTAGAAACATTTGTCCTTTACCCAGATTTGTCACTCCCATGGTTATAGTCTCGGAGTGATCTTCGATCGTACACATCACTGTGGTAATGTGCGTGATACGACCGTCTGAGTTCGGTGTTCCATCGGCATTGTATACCGGTATCGACCTTACGAGTGGTTCTAAACTGAGACCTTGATCCTTTGCGAACTTGACGTCTATCATCGATCCTGTACAACCGGAGTCGATGAGGGCTTGGGCGTCCACGGTATGGTTTGTTTGCAGGTCTGTGAGGATTACGGGCAAGGACAGCGAATTCGTTCCTTGGCCGATGACCATGCGTTGGGGTTTGTGTAATTCTTTGAGGGCTTTCCGTCTATTTGCTACGTCCAGTGCTCTCAGTTCCGTGATTGTGTCTAATGACGCCTCGTATCGTCGTTCATTCAGGATATAGACTTCCAGACGTCGAAGCATCTGGTCGTCCGTGTCGCTATCGAATTTATCGCTCAGCCACCTCGAAGGTGACCAAGGGAAAGCTTCGCCTTGGTTACTAGATACCTTTCGAATGCTTCTCTTGACCGCTTGTTCCCCAGACGGAACAGAGGCTGGGGACCCCAGAAGGGGATCTGGGCCCATTTGGCTTTTTGCCGAAGCATCCGATTGGCCTCTTTCTTCCGTGACTACGGCCTTAGCCGCCGGGCGTATACCCATGCTTACCTTGCCTCGTCGTCTGCGCTGCCGCGGCTCCCTTGACGAGTCTGTGACGGGTTTACGAGAGTGCCCGTCGTTCTCTGTTCGTGTGAGGTCGACTAAGTCTTCCTCTTCGCCTGTTTCCGTTCCCTCATCGTGTAAATAGCAAAATTTATTAGATCTACTATTACACGATGAGGTACTAGAAAACTGAGTCAGCGAGTCGGTGACTCTCACTGACTTTCCTGAAAACCCTGCTCTGCGGGTATCTCATCCTTTCGCGACAAATTTCATACTTGTCCTTCTAGGTCCGCGACCCGTGTTGCATACGCCTTCTTCTTCGGGCATCTGGCGGCGACGTGGCCTGGCTCCTTGCAATAGAAGCAGAGCCCTTGTGCGCATTCCTTGGCGTGGTCCAGCTCCATCGGTCGTCCTTGACCCCTGAACGTGGTGCCGGTGGCATCCTTGCAATCAGCAGGTGTTGCTGTGGAGGTCGAGGGTTTGGCTAGGGTTGGGGTCGAGGTTGGTCCCGATCCTCGCCAACTGCCGAAGACGGGCTTTTTCGTCCTTGAGGCTTGCCGCGCGACTACCATTTCCACCGTGATGAGGGCGTTGCGCCACACCGCGACGTCATTGGTGTGGAGTAGTTCCGGGTTCTGGTCTTCCGCCTTGGACACGATCTCCGATCGTATCCCCGTTTGGATCACTTCTGTAGCGAAAGATCCTACGTCCTTGAGGCGGTAGCCAGCTTGATCGGCAAGTTTGTCTAGCCTGTTGAAGAAATCCTCTACGGATCCTGTGCCCTGCTTGAGTCGCAAAAGCGCCGCATGCGCCGTCTTCTGGAGCATTTTGGGTTTGAACTCATCGTTCAGCCACTGTTCAAATCGCGACCAGGTCCAGAGGTCGATGAACTGGTATTGATGGTTGACGAAGTTTTCGGCTGCTCGTCCGGCAGCATTGTCTCCCGTCATGTACGAGAGCGTACATAAGATCTTGTCCTTGTCATCTATGATGTCGGGGTTGGCGTTGACGTAGAGTTTGATGCCGCGCATCCATGCTTGATACGCCTCTTTGTCGCCTGTAAACTCTGATGGCTTTGCTATGAATACCCTTCGCCCTTTGCCACCTGTCGCAGGCGTAGGACTACTCTGGGTCGCCGGCGCAAAGAGTTTCTTGGCGGCTTCGAATCCTCGGACGAAGTCGTCGTCGTCTCCTCCGGCCATCTCGCCAACCTTCGAAGTAGAAACAAACGCTGGTAAGGGACAGGGCGCGGGGAGTGACACTCGAGCCGCGGGGGTAGTGGAGTGGGAAGGGGAAGCGGTGGGGGAGGGAGGGGCGACTGAGGATTGACGATGTTCGTAGATGGCGAGCTTGTTTCGGAGATCAGCATCTCGAGCAAGGAGTTCATGGTTCTGCTGATTAATTGCAGACATTTGCGCCTCCAAGCGTTGGATGGTGGCGAGGAGTGCCATTGGATTGATGGTGGGGGCGGGGGAGGATGGAATCTGGTAACTGGGGTCGGCGGGATAGGACATGATGGTATACAATAGGGATCACGGTCGGTAGGACCGGGCGAAACTGATGGGATAGGAATGGGGGATGGTGAGGGGTCCGTGGACATGCACAAGTGCTGGAGTAATCTCAATGGCGAGGGTAGCAAGTCGACGGTTGGGTGATTCTCGTCTAATGTCAGGGACACGACAACACTAGCTTCGCGGAGAGAAGCTCGATGCAAAGAGAGAACTGCGCAACGACATGAATTAAGCATAAACTACATACATGGAGAGTAAAGACTTACCTGCGCAACGACAAGACGAGAATGAGGAAACGTCTCGCGCACGCAGGCTTATATATATTACTATAAAGCAGTGTTCGGCAAGTGCCGAATCACCGAAAGGCCGAGAATAAAGGAAAAATCGTAACAATGGCGACCCTCTTGGAAATCGAGCCGGAATCATCTTATAACTTGAATTCGAATTTGCCTGTTGTCGAAGAGCCTAAGTAAGTACTATCAGTGTTTCCCTGAGCGCTCCATAACTCCATGATCTGAGTCCAAAGGGTCCACTCCGAGGAGAATCTTAGATCTGTCAACGAGGCCACCGGCCTTGCCCGCTGCCTGGTGCCTGGCCGACTTTTTGGATATCCTGCATTGAAGTTACACATGTCTTTGTTGAATCCCGCTCTCCCCTCTCCACAGCAGCATAGTAGCAAATATAATAAAGAGATGGTAATCTTATACTGTTTCCCATTCAATTTCCCTCGGATTCATGTCCACTCCACTCAGACATGATACTCATCTGCCAGCATACTGGGATGTCGAACAGACTAGATTTGGTGTACTACCACTGGCTCCAGACGTATGTTGCATATACTTCCGTTGCGCCTGATCACTCTTCATATTTGAGACAGATGATTCAAAATACTATCACAGAAACACAATGGGCTGCAGTGAGCACGAAACTGTACCCCTCTTCTTCCGTTATCAAAGCCCCCTCTCAGCCCCCACCCACATCTTACCAAAGTGGATCACGCCATCGCGATGATCTGAATCCAGTGGCCAGAGATTATGGTGACGACATCCATTGCATGTCAGAGCAGGTGAGCAAACATCTAAATCATCTACTGGAATTTACATGCGCCACGTTGCAGAGCCATGAATCGCTGCAAACTTCAACTTCAATGATCGAGCCCATGACACAGAGTGCTCTAGCCTCGCCTTGCTTGGGGCTTTGTCAGTGGCTCGATGAGAACGGCACTGGAACTTGCGGTGTTCTTATTTCGTGTGAGAACGTACCGGATCATTTGAAAGAGTTTCATGGTGTCAAGAAAATGAACGAATCACAAGAGGTTGAATGCAGGTGGCAGGGGTGCTTCGCTATCATAAAGCGCAAGAATTTTTCACGCCACCTTCGCAAGCGTCACCTTGATCATCGTAGAAATGAGAATCACTCTGATATCCCGCCAAACTTTTTGTAGCTAATTCATGCATTATCATCGCTGAAAGCATTCACAATGGTTTTCGGAAGTTTTCCTTGTCTTTTTATGTGAGACAAATATTTTATACCAACAAGAACTCAAGAAAAAGCGACCAGGGCTGGAATTCATAAGCCTGACAGGTAACATAATTAATAGTAGCCTATAGGACTGTTTAATCGCACGAAAATTTATTTGTGAGCAGGACTCTGTGTGATCGGTCTCATACAATGGCAGTGCCTCCTCAACACAATAAACTGGCCTATTCCATTACTCTCTGATCCAGTGTTTTAATCCTCCTGAAAATGTACATACGCAGACATTTTTTGCAATCAGACAAGATAGACTCACCAAGTACTCTCAGATTGGCGTGTGTTTGGTTAGATATTAATCCAATCAGCAAATCACGTCGTGGCAGACTTTGTTGTCACTGGGCGATATTTCCTGTACACACATTTTGCAACCTATGAAAGGTTAATTATTTGCGACTGAAGGGCTCGGTGGACACTGAACTGGGCGGAAGCGGGAGAAGTACCTGAGCTGCATCGATGGCTCACTGGGGCGTAGCGTACATGGATCGTCATGTCTACGTCGGTCTCTGCGCTCCTCCAGACCTGCTGACTAAGCCCCGGCACTGCCACTGCCTGCCCGCTCCTCCGGCCTACCCCCACTCCAACACGACACTGTTTCCGTCAGTGTGCATTGAATTTAAGATGTCCTCTGTTTCTTTTGTGCTTGTTGGCTGAGATGGCTACAGCCTACAGGAAACAAAAGGCCATAAATTCAGTGGAAATGTGAATCTTGGTGGTACCTCTGTTGAGTTACTAAATTTACCCCACGATGACCTTTATATCCCGAAGCAATCGGCCAAGACCAGACAACAATGGCACGTGGTGTCTTTGATGAGAAGGGACAGACGGATTTGGAATCTTCCTAAAACGAAGAAAAATCAAAGAAGGTTACACTCCTAGGAGTCCTACTAGTGGGAGAAGGCTATTGAACCCAGCGTGCAGAGGCTACCTCCGCTGAACTTGTAATGGCTCGCGGACTACTACAGCATCAGATGAATGCTACAAAGGGTGACGAGATGGATGTACTTAATGTAATTGTTGTGACGGACGCATTCGTTTTATGTAGACTTTAATGAAACATTATACCGATAGATATACATATGTACCCACCTTTTTCTCGCAATCACAAGAACGACGTTTGATCAGAACAATGTTCGGCTTCTAGATCTGTGGACAAAGTCGAATGCGGAGGGAAGATATATCACATGGTTGACAGCATGACGTAAAAGAAGCGAAAACGTGAAATCGGAGGGCAGGCCCGTACTAAATACAACAGTAACAATCTCATGAACTGGTGAAAAGATGGAAATCGTTTCATTAGCTGCATGTACATATGCGAATCGCACCCGAAACGCTAGTCAATTACCACAGCATCCACCAATTACCACCAATTCTGACTCGGATTGACAAGGCCACTTTATCAGCGCTTGGCATACACGTGAGACTGTGCTTTCTTCTTCTTGGACAGTGTGTGACGACCACCGTTCTGATGTGACAACCAATTGACGCCGGGCGCTGGATGATCAAAGGCTAGTTTGAGTCCAAAATCTTCTTGATCGGTGAGCTCGAAGCTGGGACTTCCCGCTGTCAACGTATCTCGTTTCCGTTCGGTCACTCATTCGATTTGACATTGTTGCGGGCAATTTGCCAATAGCCGTAAAGATGGAATTCGGGACATTACGGCAAATTGATGTTGCAGCTGTCATGTGGGATCTCTGGAAGGTCGTTTCTCCTATCGCTGACGTACTCAAAGCAGTTTTTACTGTGGTGTTCCTGATACAAGATCCTATAGTTGCTTACACAACATGGGACAAGGAAACATCGTCGTCCTAGTGGTCTTACCCCCGAATGGCATCCTTGGTTTGTCGACCTTCCCATCACGTACATGCAAACATTATTCAGGCCGACGTTGCCGATGTAGAGCGTGGTGGAAGAGAGATATTGCAGAAATGGGCTCACATCGTTGCTCATTTATGGTATTGCATTGCCTGATGTATGCGCAAGCTAATCGGCAGTTGCATGCACAGAATCTGAAAGCAACATAATACGACAAGTTTTGACAAAACGGGCAAAAAAAAGCCTATACACACGGTGTCTATGCCTGGAGTGTCTCGCATGCGGTATGTAGCCCGTTCCGCAACTGATCCCGGTGGTTTTTCATCTCGACCTGTATACACAATTATGATGGGAAGGGGTTCAACGCATGCACGAATTAATGATACTTAGTATTTTTCCATGAACAGGTGGGTGGATGCGACCCAACCGTCTAGTAAATTGAATCAAACTTATCAAATTGAAACATGCTGGCGTCACCTGAGCGCTTGAGCACGTGTTCATCGTGTTCCGGCTTGAGCGTGATCCGATCCTGTTCCACTTCTCATAGTCTATCAGGAAATCGATAGTGGATTCGGCGTGTCGTCGAAACGCAGTGCCATTCATTATGGGGCCATCTTGATGATTGTCTATGCAAACATCGCATCATTCCATAGTCAGTTCATACAAGGGGACGTAGATGTGGAAGAGGGCATCCGACTCCAAGGACAGTATTATAAGGAGCCTGGTATGAACATCTGGTAGAACTTGGACCGAGACGCATCCAGTCAGGATATTTACGTGTACATATACATACTCTGCCTCAGGTTTTGTTTTGCATTGATAATTTCTGACACATATTTTAACGCATATTTACAAAAGTTTCTACACAAAGAGAGTTGATCGCGCTGAGTCTGTGTTTCAAACCTCGAGAAGAGCCAAACATATACTGATCGTTCATCATCATGGAAATATGAATATCGTCACACTAAATTAGGCGGGGTGAAGATCATGATGGATGTTTGTGAGGTCGTAATGGAAAGGTAGCGTCAAACATTTTCCAGCAGTTTACACGCTGACGATAATGGGAGAGCAGCCTACTGAGACCAAGCCACCCTGTGAATCATTTAGCATGCACTCGGGGAAACCAAGGAAGAAGAAGAAAGCAAAAATGAGAGGGACGTACGAAGTAGTTATGAATACAGCACATGGGCCCCTGAGTGCAACCATTGCCACCCCCAACGGTAACTCCGGAAGAGCTGCAGCCGACGGCAACTGCACCAACTAAATCATCAATGACAATGCCAAGGAGGCCCGAGAGGGTGGAAGCTTCGGTAGAGTTGGGCTGGGATATCTGTCGTTAGTGATGAATAACAAAGATGATGTAGGTCGATCTTACGTTGTAAAGTGTATGACAGCACACGATCGGTCCAGTATTGCAGTAACCACCGTCACGGACGATCGGCGGGCTGGGAGCAGCAGTAGCGAGGGCAGCGAGGGCAGCGACAGGGAGGAGGATAGAGGAACGCATCTTGCAATGTTAAAGTAGGCAGGTGAGGACTCAACTTTGAGATGCTGCTTTGATGATGGTGCAACCTGGTACTTTATACGACGAAGGGGATCCCTTTCTCGGTTCCGAGTCACCCACTTGTCCAAAAATGCGTAAGCATCACAAAGAAATCGAATTGCGCGCCTAGTTCTGGTAAGGTGCATGGAGGGAAAGAAATTCTTTATGCCGTGAAATACCAAGGTCCACTGATATCATTTCCAGCTGGGAAAATGTGCACGAGTACTATGCTATAGTATGTTCGATGATACCAGCCAAACCGCTCCGGGAGGTGTAGTAGTGGCGTCTAGTGAAAATATGTGTGTGAACATTACAGTTTAACGTTTAACGCAGTTAAACGTCTTCCCATAATTCTATGCAGCGGGGAACTCACTGAAAATGATGCATTTGAGTAAATCATGACATAGGGCATGTAGATAGGATAGATGATTAAAAGCACTCAATGCGATTGACATATCTATGAATCTGGGTCGGTGCCATTGCCAACCGCCTTTGCTCGCTTTATTTCCCACGCTGTGGATGGTTTTGTACTTTTGAATGTAAAAGTACAACGTTTGAGTAAACGTAGGTTGATGCCTGACGAGACTAACGAGCAAAAGGTTAAAATAAAACAAACTTAATCGGCAAAATTCACATACACTTACCTCGCTAGTCAACTAGTCAATAACAATTAGGTCTTTTTCAACCATTGCCGCCATCCACCATGCTGCATTTGTCATGGCTCTGGGACATCGATTTGGCCACCCCTGCAATTATCATATTCTCCTCGGAAAAATGACTTCCTCGATCTTGAGCAGCCCGACACTCCAAACGAAAAATTTAGCACTAACCGGCATATTCCATGCCAGACCAGTGTTTCCATTTGGTAACATATGCAGACTCTTCGTCTTTAGTAGTGGTCTTGGAAACGACCATCGTGAATCTGCTCGCAAATGCTTTCAGCAATCTCTACCAATGCGATATAGGAACGGAGTAGTGAATCCTGTCAACACACCCGATACAGTGAGAAGACGCCTACAAACACAGACGGTGCCATCTTTGAAACGTGACTCCGTGAATAACGAATGCTATAGTGTCAATCGATGTGCGGAGGATGAGTGAGAAAGTGCGTGGTGATTGCAAACGTGGGATGACAGATCACAAAGAGTCCAAAGAAAAATCGATGAGTAGGTACATGGTGATCACTAGTACGGGATGACAGCTAAAACGTGGGTGGGCGAAAGCCCGAGGCAATGCCTGAAGCCTGGAGCGAGCTGCGAGGGCGGGTGGGCACCGAGCAGGTCGCTGAGCTGAGCGTGAGCTCAGGGCTATGCGAAGCGCGACGGACGATGGTGAAGAGAGACAGAACGATTCACGGACGTCGGACTTGAGAGAGGGAGCGGAGGGCGGGCGCGAAAAAGAGAGCCGGACGTTGCGCAAGAGGAAACTCAGGCGCAAACGGACGAGGTGGTGCAAGGCGGCGAAGAAAGAGAATCTGCGCCACCTCGCTTACTCATGCACGGACTTTATTCTAGGAGAGGCTCGCGAGCTTGCCAATTGGGGTTTGCACTAGATATCATCCAATTAGTCATCATCACCACACGGCATAAGTGCGGAGCAGAATGAAAGCATTACCAGAGGTAGGGTATTCTACGATGAACATGAACGCGAAGTGCGCAATCATAGCGAATAGCAAGTGTGAACCATCTTCACCGTCGCGTGCTCTCTGCAACCCTTTTCGCAGCCACCACCCCCGCGACCCAATCCCTCTCACTTGCCTTACCCTCCCGCCGATGCCGATAATCCAGCTTGTCCACCGATGGCGTGGGCCGACCCATCTCGACAGAGGACCGTACATGCACATGCTCCGACGAGACGTGACGCAAACACCACTCGAGCACGCGCTCCACGCGCGCCTTGAGCGCATACGCCTCGTCCGCCTCGTAAAACGCCATCGCGTTCCGGAGCGACAGCCAGAGGTAGAGCACCAGCACCTTGTGCAGCCCCTCGAGGTGCCTAAGCGCCTCCTTACACGCGCGCCCCTCGACCTGGGTACTCTCCGCCTCTTGCATCTTCTCGACACGTTGCAGTTCGCGTAAAAACGGACCGACGGACAAGACGGCGTCGAGGTCGACCCGGATGATGTTCGTGTATAGATGCAGGATTTGTGCGAGCGTATCGCGCGCAACGGGGTCCGACCACTGGATCGGACAGTTTTTGAACAAGAGTTTATCTGATAGTGGTAAATCTTTTGCGTGTGTGTCGAGGAACCTGGTCAGGAGGTCTAGTCGATACTGCACCGCAGCTCGAAAGGGCGGCCGGATGTCGGAGACGTACAAGGGCACTTCGAGGAGTGCCTGAGAGGAGGCTCTGGGTGGGAGCACTTGAGAAACGTCTTCCATCCAATGAGCAGGAGGGTCCAAGGCGGCGTAGCTGAGAGGAGGTGCAGGCGTGGCGAGCGCCTTGCAAAGAGTTGGTATGTCCTCCTTGTATAGCGTAGTAACAAATCCACCAGGCTGACCATGGAGTCCATATCGCCCTGCCCGCCCAGCTATTTGCTTTATTTGTGATATCGACAAAGGACGTTGTTCTTGACCGTCAAACTTGTGGAGGGTTTCAAACACGACCCGTTTGATTTTTCTGTGGAGTGCGACGTATGTGAACGGTTTACGAAGGTAAAAAAAGAACAGTCATACAGGTTGAGACCCATTCCAATCGCGTCGCTGGCAACCATCACGTCGTAGCCGCTCTCCGGGTCATTGAAAAGTGCAGCTTGCTCGGACCGAATTTCGGGAGGGAGTCGTCCATAAGCAACAGCGCAACGCAAACCTGTCATCTCCTCGACCTTTCCCTTTGCCGAAAATATCCCATTTCGCGAAAACACGACGAGACAATCCCCTTTTTGAATCTGAGACAAGTCCCCATTCAACGACGATTCTTCTACTTCGAGCGGTGTTAGCCGTTCGTACCGATGTACGACAAGCTCGTCTCCGGTGCCTTTGAGGATGTCTTGAATGATTGGTACCGCCGTGTCCTCCCCACAAAGGTGGATCTCGCGCGCTGGAAGACCCAATACGGCATTGGTCCACGCCGAACCACGCTCCGGATCCGCGATCATCTGTATTTCATCTACTACCGCCACGTCGAGGGGTCTTTCATAGCTGACCATCTCCACCGTCGAGCTCGTGAGAGGTGCGTCGTCTGCTACGATTCGACACTCTTCGCCCGTGCGCAAGTTACATGGTCTAACGTATTTGGAATGACCATCCTTCCGAACGGTGGGCCGGAAGCCAGTTTCGTTGGCCACGTCCATGTGGGTGGACATGTCGGGTACCGAACCAGATTCAGGCTCCATACCAAGTGGGACGATCTGTCCCCGGTTCAGCCGTTCCCAAATTTCATGTGCGAGGAGACGGAGCGGACCTGCGTACAAGCCCGACGTCGAGGCTGCTAGAGCGCGGAGGGCCATATGCGTCTTTCCACTATTCGTCGGTCCGACGTGCATGACGAACTTGCGTTTCATCGCGCGGGCTTTCGGGAAGAGATCTGCGGGATACGAGAGGTTGGCAATCCGATGTAGACGCGCAATCGTATCAAGCGTCGACTGAGGGACGAACTTCCGAAGATACTGTTGTTTTGGGGGATCCAGTGTCCATGTGAAAAAGACCTGGGAGAGGATATGTTCGAGCCGGTCATCCGAGTGTGTGTCTGAGGCTGTGAACGTAAATCTGTCCAGGTCGAATTTTGCGTAATGCGTCTTGTCGGAAAACAAGCCATCACGTATGTCGGAGAGGAAACAGGAGAGAAGGTCGGGAATGTGAGCGTGAGGGATTCCAAAACTCTCGAGGCGACGAAGAACGGCATGGCGACGAGCCCAATTTTTGGCATTTAATCGGATGAGCTTTGGAACGTTGAGTGGGGCAGATAGGTCCTTTGTGGGACAAGATGCACTGCTCTTCGTAGACTGTTTGGAAATCCGTGATAAATCACAGTCGGACTTGGGCTTGTGGGGACTAATAGACTTGTGACGGCTACGCCTAGGCGATGAGCGCGAAAGTGGGGGGTTACTGGTTAAAAAACAGCGGAGGCAGAGTCGAGAATTTTCAAGCCAAGTTTCGGGTCGGGTTACTTGGATGTAACGAGAAAGAATCCGACTCCGAGAGAGCATCAGAGTAAGGCTCACTAAGTCAGACCGTTGTCCGGCCCAGTGGTAATAGTAGGATACAACAATCGTTTGGTCGTATTATAATTATTCCCACACTCTTCTCTTCCGTGTACAACTCGGGCCTGACGCGAATAGTCAGAAAGAGAAGTGGTCCCTGTTGTTGAAAGTTCTCAGATTTGTTTTAGTATATGGGTGCACTTTGCAGTCATTGCGCAGCCGGGAAATTCTCAAGAACTGGTTGCCATATACCAATTCTGTCTCGGCGCGCCCCGTGAGCATTGCCTGAAAGTTCCTTTTCCCTGCAAGATGCCATCGCTATCGGCAGTGCCTTCTTTGATGCGAGGGCGAGCACGATAAAAGCCGCTAACAGTAGCGGTCATTATCCCGTACGATTTCCTTTTTTTTTTGTTCTCATCGCCGATGGTGAATAGTTCTACCAGCGAAGGACTTCAGCCAAGACGTGAATCTACTTCGTCACTGACCATCTCAGCGAGTCCTGTGATTTCCAGTCCTCGTGAACTCCCTGGTTTGGTACTAATCAGACTTATCAGCTGGACATACAAGCGCCCGAGGTCTCTCACCTTCTCCCTGATTGTGAGAAACAAAAGCAGGGGAATTCGGAGACAGAGCTCGTTGCTGATGGTCAGCCTCAACACACCGAACTTCATTCCAGGACGGTTTCTGAAGAGCAGATGGACAAAGGCGAAGAAATGGTCATCACGAGTGCGAAAATCACTTCTTTATATAGTTTGCCTACTTTATACTGATGAAAACGCAGGCATTCGAGCAACAGACGTTGCTGTCGGACTTCGGCGAATTCCCGCCGCTTTTTACACTATAGTGAATCACAGTGGTTCCGCATGGAGGACGGACAATAAGCGCATATCAGCGGGCAACGATGCCATTGAATGGGATGGACCGATCCCAATGTAAGACCTCAGATCTTCTCTACGCATTATTCTGAGTGAACCTATTATAGACCATCCGATCCGTCGGCAACTGTTGTTTTCGACACCTATTCTTCCTTCGAATTACAACCCACCTTGGGTAAAGGAGAGCAGCTACGAAATTTGGCGGTTACCGTGAAACAATTGTTGGATTGCTGCGCAAAAGATCTTCGTGAGTAGAATGGAGTTTTCCAAACTGGTCTCGTTGCTAACACTATGGCAGCATTTACCTTCTTACCAGGGCATAACGACGTTGTATCCCCATGTACATCGCTTTCGGTGACAGTCAAAAAAGTCGACGGCGGTCAAAGGAGCAATGTTTTAGCACGAAAGTTCTCTGGTTCTCACAGTGTAAGATTTATCTCGACCTCGTTGCCGTTGTTCATTAATGTATTTCAACAGTCGCCCACGGATAGGCATGCCCAGCTAGAACATGCAACGGACCAGGGCCACTTAGCCTTTTCATGCTACCAAGAACACGGTGAAAAACGGGATCTTCTGCGGTCTATTGAAGAGTTTACACGTGCGCTGGATATTGGTACGGGGGATCATTCCAGTCATACGACTGCTATGTCAAACATGGCAATGGCAATGTTCATCCGCTGCCTGGCCGACGATACTGGGCTTTCCCTCGCTATTCCTATCAACTTGTATCACAACGTACTCTCTGCCCGTCCTGCAGGGCACCCGGACCGGCCTTCGACATTGATTCATTTGGCCGCTGTACATCTCTCACTATCCGAGAAGCAGCAGCAGAAAACCAGTCTGGAATACGCAGAGGCATTGCTAAACGAGGCAAAAAGTCTTAGCTCTGCAGGAAGCCACGAGGACGTAGCTGCAAGTTTCATGTTGAAGCTACTCGCAGGGCAAAGAATACGTGGCATACCTTTCGGTGTTCGATCATCCAACGGACCGGATCCCATTTTGAGTTTCATACGTTGCGATCCGGTTGCTTTGTTGCACCGCTACGAACGGTTTGGTATTTTGGACGACCTCCAACAGGCGATCTCAATTTTGAAAGCAATCATCTCGTGGTCTCTTAGCATATCCCATTCCATGATCGAATTTTTGATTTTGGCTTTGAAACATCGATACGAGCGTCTTGGAGACCTTCGTGACTGGGAGGAGATGACTTCAAGGATTAGGGCTTTTGTTGAAAGTGCTCCAGATGGTCACCCTCGAAGGCCCGACTTCGTAAACAATCTCGGAATAGCCTTCTGGGACCGTTTTCACCGCACGAGAGAGCTAGGTGATTTAGACCAAGCGATCTTGATGTTCAAGGATGCTATTGACCTCGCTCCGGATACCTATCCTCGCAAGCCTGTACACCTACACAATCTGGCTTTGGCCTTCAGAGATCGCTTTGAGCGTCTCGGCGAGCTCGATGACCTGCAACAAGTCATTTCGAAGACTACGGATGCTATTAACCTGACTCCGGATAGCAATCCGCAAAAACATCGTTATCTTGGAGATCTCAGTACCTCCTTCAACGTTCGTTTCCACCGTCTCGGGGAAGTCAGTGATCTAGAGCAAGTTATTTTAAGATTGAAGGAGGCTATTGTCCTTGTCCCGGATGGTCATCCTGACAGAATTATGTTCCAGGAACATCTTGCCACGTCCCTCGGAAATCGTTTTCAGCATCTCGGGCAGTTCGAGGATTTGGACCAAGCGATCGCCAAGTTTGGGAATGTTGTCGGCCTCATACCGGATGGCCACCCTTGCAAAGTTGATCTCCTACAACGTTTTGTCGATTTTCACGGCGTTCGTTTTGATCTTCTCAGGAATCCCGGGGATTTGGAGCAAATGATCGCGATGCTCAGGGATGCTGCTGACCTCACCCCAGACGATCACCCTCTCAAAGCTGATCTTCTATATAAACTCGGACGTGCCTTCTTCAGACGCTTCGTCCACCTTGGCCAACTCGGTGATATAGAACAAGCAGTTTCAAGGTTAAGGGCTGCTGTTGACCTCACTCCTGATGGTCATCCTCGCCAACCTGCCAATTTGGGAGAGCTTGGTACCTTCCTCAAAGCTCGTTATGAACGCCTCGGGGAGCTTGATGATATTGAGGAAGCGATCTCAACATTTCGCCGTGTCGTCGAGCTCACTTCAGATGATAATTCTTGCATTCTTGACAGTATCGGCAAATGCTTTCTTATTCGTTTTCGTCGCCTCGGGGAACCAGATGATCTGGAGCAGGCAATTTCTATACTAACGGATGCTGTCCACATCACTCCCGATGATCATGTTCACAAGCCCAGCCATTTATGTGGTCTTGCCGTCTCGCTTATCGACCGGTTTAAGCGGCTCGGGGAGCAAGGTGACCTAGAACAAGCCATTTTGAATTTCAAGGAGGCAGCTCTTCTCTGTCCAGATGACCATCCTAACAAACCTGGTTATCTGAGCGATTTGGGACTTTCCCTTAAATTACGCTTTGACCAGCTCGGAGAGGCTGGTGACCTGGAGAAGTCGATCTCGTGGATCCGGGATGCTGTCGATCTCACTCCAGATGGGCACCCGGCAAAACCTAACTACCTCCTCACTCTTGGCAACTCTCTCCTTGCTCGTTGTCATCTTGGGCACTCTGGTGATAGCGAAGAAGCTATTTCATCGTATTCGTGTGCCACCCGATCCTCCACTGGTTCTCCTTCTGATCGTCTTCACGCATCAATGAACTGGATTTCATGCGCTCGTCGCTTCAAGCATCACTCTCTGCTTGAAGCATGTTCTACTGCGGTTACCCTCCTCCATGATGTAGCGTGGATAGGTGTTCCACTTTCGGTCCGTTGCCGTGAACTACTGCAAGGGGTTGGCGTGGCGTGGCAGGCGGCCGAAGCAGCTCTGGAGTTGGGACACGTAAAAATCGCTGTTGAATGGCTCGAGCAAGGACGCTCTATCCTTTGGGAGGAACTCTTCCGGCTTCGTAGCTCCGACGAAGAGTTAGAACTCATATACCCAGACCACGCTCATAGACTTCGACATATCTCTGCCGCACTGGAGGAAGCCTACTCCACTCGCGAAAAAATGTTGTCTTTTCTATCCGACCATCATGATTCCCACAATGCGCAGCCTGTGCTTCCCACGAAGTCGCTCAAGCAGCAGGCTATAAAGCACCGTGCGCTCGCGATCGAACGGGATGAGCTTCTACAGGAGATCCGTGGGTTGCCGGGTTTCGAACGATTCCTTTTCCACAAAGAGTTTTCTAGACTGCGCGCTTCAGCGCGTTCCGGACCCGTAGTGATCCTCAATGCTGCACATAGCCGTTGCGACGCGTTGATTATTCTTGAAGATGTGGAGGATGTGATCCAGGTTTCCCTTCCGAATTTCACTTTCAAGCGGTCTGCGCGTATTCAGGTGTCATTGAAGAGCATGATTCGCGCGAGGGAAGGACAACGCATCCATCTAGATTACGCTATCAAGTGGAAAGGTATCCTATCTTCTCTGTGGAAATGCGTTGCGAAACCGGTTTTGGATGCCCTGAAGATTTCGGTGAGTATGTTTTTCATTGGAACTTACGATTGACTCACAAGTTGGCACGTGGACTAGACCCCTGGGAACCTGTCACGCATTTTTTGGTGTCCAACTGGACCCTTTACGTTTCTGCCTATCCATGCCGCTGGCCTGTATGATGAGCAGCATTTAGAACCTGGGCACAAGCTGTCAGACTTTGTCGTCTCTTCCTATGTTCCTAGCCTCGGCATCCTTGCACACTCACCTGATCCTAAGAGCGTGCCCAAGGGAGATGTCCGTCTTCTTGCTGTTCCTCAACCACCATCGGATGGTCTGTCTCCACTTCCAGGTGTCAACGAGGAGATGGGATACATCGAGGAAGTGGTTCAGAATTGCTCTTCAGTACCAATAACTCTCTTGAAATCCTCGGCTGGAACGGTTGAGGAAGTACTGGAGATGATGAAAGAGGCGGACTGGATCCATTTCGCATGCCATGGAACCCAAGACGACGAGAAACCGACCGATAGCGGGCTCTGTCTCGCTGATGGGCGTCGCTTGAAACTATCTGACATCATCAGCTTGTCACGTCCACGTGGTGGTCTTGCATTTCTTTCTGCATGCGAGACCGCGATGGGCGACAAGGGTCTCTCCGACGAGTCCATCCATATCGCGGCGGGAATGTTATTCGCAGGTTATGGGGGCGTCATCGCGACCATGTGGTCGATCAGCGACAGAATTGCGCCTAGAGTTGCCAAGGACGTGTACGAGGAGCTCTTTCAGAATGATAAGCATCCGGACCCTCGGGAAGCTGCACGAGCACTGCAGGATGCTGTTGGGCGCATTCGTGACGGCGGTGCGTCCTTTGAGGAGTGGATTCCGTTCATTCACGTAGGCCTCTGATTTTGGTATACTAGCGTATGATGTGAGCACTGTACGCAATTTAGATTCCGTGGAATTCGTGTTTCGTCATGAGAACGACTCGTGTGGAGAATGACACGTGATGCGTGGCTCGAACATGCCAACTTCAACACCTTTGACGTGCAGAGCGTTGATAGCGTTTCGCCGTTTGAGGCCAACCGCTCGATTGTACGACGGTCCTAGCTTGGTGTATCGAACAAGACCTATGATGGTCGTGCGATCCGCAAGAATGACTCAACGTCGTCCTTGGTTGCCAGTACGAATCTGAAGCGGCGTACTAATACAACCAAACAAAAGACTAACGCGTTCTCGGTGTCGAATTGCGACTCAGCAAGTAACCCTCAAACTACGAATTTCTATGTGGGCCTACTTAGACTAATGTATGCCGGAGCTTGAACCGCTCCTAAATACTTGTTTCGTTACCAAGAATATTCCAAAATCGAACAAATACCAGGATCAAATTGATTAACTGTGAGTAGTACCTATAAGATTCATTTCGGTAGATTGTCATTGCGATTCGTGACCGAAGGCTTCAGTGCCCGCCAGTGGAAGAAGAGAATACACGACCGCGACAAGTATTGTCGAACATCGAATACTGTCGGTAAATTTCCGGTCGATTCTACCACCTTCCAAAATGAGAACTCAACAGACGCGCAAGAAGCGCCCCGAAACACGTCGAATCAATGAGTGGCTGTTACAGAATCCTTCTTGGAACGTATAAATAGGGACCGCTATGAAACTCTGCCCTTCAGAAATCTCATAGCGAACATCCTCTCACTTCTCTATTACACTCTTAAGTAACAATGGCCTCTTTGATCCGGTTCCACTACAACCCATTGGTCGAGTTTGACCACCTCTTTGATGATACGTTCAACGCGCGCCTTCGTTTCCCTGTAGAGGTTTGCCACCGTGCTAAACCACAGGGTGTCGAGTCTTTCCGTCCAAGGTAAGTTCTTCCTCCTTTTGCACTCGTTCGTTTGGTCGTGGTCTCACTGGACGCTGGTCTTATTTTCCTTCAGACTCGATCTGTACGAATCTAAGGATTCCAACACCGTCACCGCAACGTTCGAGTTGCCCGGTCTGACGTCCAAAGATGTCACTATCGACGTCCATCAGAACCGCTTGACCATATTCGGCGAGTCAGTCGTTTCTGACGCTCGGGAAGAGGACGGATACGCCGTTCGCGAATGCCGTCGTGGCAAATTCTCACGAACGTTGCAACTTCCCTTTGGAACCAAGGTAAGGTCGGTCATACTTGGATTTGCTGAACTTGGAAGCTGACGCACCCGGTAGTCCGAAGACGTCAAGGCTAAGTTGGAAAATGGCCTTCTGATGGTGACTTTTCCGAAGGAAACCCCTGAACAACAACCACAGCGCATCTCGATTCAGTAGAAAGATATCATCTTGACCGTTTTTTTCCTTTCTCTGTAGTACATGTATCCATTGGCCGTTTCGTTTATGTCCTAACCTTACATCACACATAATATTCAATATGGAGCATTGTTTGTTATGGATAAATACTATTGGATTCGTAGAAGTTGCGATCACTCAGAAATGTGATTCACGCCAACATCTTTTTTGGCCTGTTCATGGACGAACTGGAAGACGTGGAGGAGATAATGCGAGCAGTGGATGTGGATCCGGCGCCGGTTGACGAACGCACGTGTAATGCTCGTGTTATATCTCTGACGCGCTCGAATGGTATTTGCGTCACATCTCCTCGTTGAAGCAGATGTACGCGCATGACTTCCTCTGCTGCAGACGCTGATCATCCCACCGGTCGGTGTTCAAGTTGAAATATCCTGACCAATGGGAAGTGAGACGGGTCGGGTCGCGGTGACCGAATCACGTATGAACGTTTGAACCATTATAAATTCGCAGCCGCCGTATCAGGATCCTAGGATTTTATATTTCACGATTCCTGTTTACTTTGGCCGCTTGCTGGGGGCCGAAACCAATCAGGTAAATTTTGTTTGTGATCAGGACCTATGATACTATCCGAGAACCAACCTTGCAGTCCGTAGCGCGCGATGCCGCAAAGTTGGTCACATATGATGCGGGAATCATTCATGTGATATTTGCTGCGGATCGATGGAGCGATAAGGGGATGGTACCTGTTTGACATTCATCGTATCGATATATCTATATCTTTCCCGTCCCGGTCTATCTCCCATATAGTTATTCAATTTCTACATTGATACTATATTGCTGACACCAAAATGCGTCCCATGAATTGGTGAGGCCTGTGAGGCATAACCACGACTGTTCGTCCCCACAAAACAAATGAAGCTAAGCAACATTGTGTAAGTTTTGCACTGTAAATGATATGCTGGATTTCGACTACAGGCCCCGGAGGCTCTCACATTTCATGATCAGATTCGGATTCTTGTTCTAGAACACATGATGGTAATTATTACATGTCACCACATATTATCTGTTCTTACCTTCTTAAATTCCAAAGGGTATTGTTGATTCACCGGGATAGGAATATAAACTGTTAAGGGTAGTTGAACCAAAAATTTCCTCAACCTTTTCATGTTGCACAGCCTTCAACTGGCTGCTCTCTCCTGAAATCAGTCTTGAGTGACACACTGTTGCATCAACGTGCTTTTCATGGCCTCTGAATTACAAAATCTTGTTCAATTTCTCCAGATGAATAATTGCATATCACGTATGGCACTATACTTCCCACGCGTGAATGATCGATCTGACAGACCAACAGTTGCCTGTACTGTTCCAGTTGTGTATGATTATCGTGAGATCCGTGCTTTTTGAATCACAATGACCATTTCATTCTACCTATGTAGTGCTTACTTGGCCGAGAGAGGTATGTTTTTCATATCTTGTTTATCATATCACCTGACAGCATTTAAGATTGAATATATTTGGGTACGAGAACAACTATATGAATCGCATTCTATATCCCTGAGAACACATCAGTGCAAACCCTGGACCTGGATGTCCACGGTATTTCTGGCAGTGCGTATAAAGTGTACTCGGCAGTCTGTACAAATTGATTGTTCCATAGATGCGCTACACTGGTCTTACTTATGCTATGTGAGTGCTGGAAATGATTTTCACAGGTCACTATTGACATGCATATCGTCATAAGCATGGATTCTCTCAGTATGTTTTGAATCAAATTAGATATAAAGGTTAACACATCACATCTATCGTAGTTGGTACAAGCTTTATCCCTGGCCCACAGAAAGTTAGTTGTTTTTTTCTTGGTTTGGACGACGTTTATCTTAATATCTTTTCATAGGCGTATGTATCCGTATTCAGACCGCCAGATCTACTAACTCATTCAGTGTCCATAGTTGTAAGCATTCATTGACTTCAAAGCACTGCTATAACACATATATCCCAAGGCACTGCGATATATTTAGCAGGATCTTCAGCATATCTAGTATTCCTGACTGCTGCTGACCGTGAGTAACTGCGCTTCCAAATCACGACTGTTATTAACCTTCAAACTATAGTAATGATGATCCTATGGGTGTATGCAATGTGGCATCGATCCAAAGCTATTCTCTATGTTCTCCTGCCTCTTTACATGTTACAGGTCATTTTATCTGTAGTTTTGGGAGGGATGTATTATAATTTGGACGATATTTCGGGTCTGTCTCCTCAGTTTTAATGTACATGACACTTTGTCTCATCATTATGACTTCTTTTCAGACACAGTGGTTCAAGCCGCTCAATTCACATTCTGCAATGTCTTACTTACAAGCATACCAAAGTTGTATGGCTTATATGTGAACGGCCCGCGATTGCTTCTCAATGCACTACTTTTGCTCCTTGCCATCATGCAAACCTTGTTTCAATTCATCGCAATGTACAAAGCAACGAAGCAGTGGCAACTCAACCAATATATGGGAATCTTCGTAAGAGATGGAATGATCTATTTCGTCGCGTATGCATTTCTTTCTGTTCCCCAATCGGCCATCATAGATTTATCAAAGTTGCTGACTTTTTTTTGTGGTAGGAACGTGTTCATTAATATAATAAATTGGACATTGTTGGCAAGCCACTCGGAAAACATTTGGCTCAACGGCGCAAACACATTTCTTGCTTCAGTCTTAGCCATCATGATGCCTCGATTTCTTATTTCCATACGCGAGCTGTATGACCGTGACCTTCATAGTCACTTCCAAGGAATTGACACTGGATTCGGGCTGACGTCACAAGGCAAAATCACTACCGCCGCTACTGCAATCAGATTCAGAAGTGTCAACTCACCCTACCAAGATCAGCCCTTGGACAGTAACGACTTGGAGGATGCTGGAATCCAACTCGAGGAGCGGAATGCGAACGGTATAGTTGTCAACTCGGAGCAGGGCGACGCACCCGTGATGGACAGGTACACGGCAGATGAGTTGGGGATCTATCTTGAGTCACGGGGAGATTAGATGTTGTGGTTAGGATTGTTGCAGATTCCGTCATCCACCCGGAGACCCGTTGGGCTGCCAAGTATTAGATTCGCCGTTTCTTTCTCGTCTCGATTGTATTCTATCTTTTTTATGATCTCATCCTTTTCCTTGTGCCTCCTACCATTTGTTATCATTCATCACGAATACTCGTTAGGAATGGTGTACCCTTACATCACGAAAACCGGAAACCTCACATAAGACTAGGTACTTGTGGTACAACGAAAATGTGCAAAGATATGACGTATCTTCGGACCACCTTCGTGATTTATGCGACCAGTTGCGGATGAGCCGTTTCACTCTTCGCGAAGTTCTGGGAAAACCCTTATCTCCCTTGTGCCTATGGGAGGTACTCCCGTCGGACTCGAACTCCGGAGGAACTGGAGAAGCCAGACGGTTGATTAGAGGAGTCGAAGGATGACTTAGAAAACGCCTCAGAGGGCAGAGGTCATTCTCTCTTTCGCTTTGCACTTCTTTAGCTCTCGCTCTTGCTATATTCTTCGTCAGCGGGTGAGGGTGTGACGTGCTGAAAGGAAGAGCCGCTGCCTCCTAGATCTGGGCTACAACGATCGTCGCAAGCGCGAGCCTCTCCTTTTTCATCGCTATTCGAGCTATAATGTTGTTGAGGTTGAGGTACACATAATAACGCTGGTAGACCTTCTCCTTCTCCTCCAATGCAGACGGGCGCTCCGGTATAGGAGATGCTGGTGGCACGGTATGCTGTAAGCGCGTCGATGTATGGCTCTTTGCTCACCTCCCCTGCTAGCATTCTTGGTGTGGGTGACGTTGCTCGATACGGAGGACGACTCCATGCCAAACGTTCGTGACATGAGTCGTTGTTCACTAGATCTAGACATTCAAAAGTGATGGTTTCGGAGAAATAAGTTGTAAAGAGAGCGAGACGAGTGCGATGAGGATCCCTGGCGCAAAGCAAAGAAGCCCCGAAGTTTGGTAGAGTGCGACAACTGCATAGTCAGCCTCTCCGTCAAAACTAGTAAGTTATACTCTTGAACCCAGAGGCGCCAATTGTGACAAGCGTAGTCCTCATTCCAGCCGCATCAGATGAGAGGACACCTTGACTGAATGCATATCCATTCACTTCTGATAGAGGGGCTGCGTGGAGTGAGCTTGAAGCGGCGTACTAATACAACCAAACAAAAGACTAACAGTAGCTGCTCTGTCGAACGCTCCCTTGGCAATTGGTGAGTCGTTACATCCAATCCGAGACATGACTCCATAGTCCTCAGCTCTGTCTTCGCTGTTTCATTGCCAGCAACGACTACTTTCGCCTTCACCACTGAGCCGCAGACGACAGGAGTCACAAAAGTTATAATAACAACCCCTGTGCTGGACAATTACAATTACTGGTCAGTATTTTACAAACTATCCACTAGGAGTAAAATGTTTAGCCCCGAAAATCTCGCTCTAACCAACATCCCAAAACTTGTCCGATTGAATGCCACGCCAGAGCTTAATCAGCTTGCCGTGACGTTCAACGCCGCTTCCTGCCAAATACCACTCTTTTTTCCTCGCCAACATACGCGATGGCTTGCTCACCGACGAGAAGCGCTTCGCTCAATTTAATCTGGACAGATTCACGTTTTCCGCCGAACACGTGCCCTCTGACGACCGACTCGAAAAGAAGCTCTCCTAAGTCATTTTCACATGATCCCCCAAAACAATCTTTAGATGTTCGTCCCACAGACGAAGCTTGATACAATTGCGCGTCTACATCAGGTTGCCAAACTTCCTTATCTCGGGGACCTCTTCCCGAAAGTGCGTGCGATGAAACGCATGTTCATCATACACGTCGGACCGACGAATAGTGGAAAGACACGTATGGTCCTCCACGCTCTAGCAGTCTCGGCGTCAGGCTTGTACGCAAGTCTGCTCCGTCTCCTCGCTCGTGAATTTGGGAACGACTGATCCGGGACAGTTCTCTCCACTTGGTATGGATCTTGAATCTGGTTCAGTGCCCGACATGACCACCCACATATACAGGCCAATGAAACTGGCTCACGACCCATGCTATGGAAGGATAACCATTCCAAATACGTCAGACCGTGTAACTTGAACACAGGCGACGAACATCGGATCATCGCAGACGAAGTACCTATATTAAGTAATGGTGGACATGATCGACTATGAAAAATCGGTCAACGTGACAGTGGTGGATGAAATACAGATGATTACAGATCTAGAGCCTGGTTCAGCGTGGACCAATGCCGTGTTGGGTCTTCTAGTGCGCAAGGTCCACCTTTGTGGGGAGGATGCTGCGGTACTGATTACTCCAGATATGCTCAAGGGTACTGAGGATCAGCTCGTCGCACATCGGTATGAACGGCAGACACTGTTTGTGGTTAAAGAGCCACTGTTGAATGGAAGACTTGTCTCGGATTCAAAATGGAGATCTCGTGTTTACGTGAGATGGGATATTTTGGGTCAAGGCAAAGATAGAGGAGAAGACGGGCTTGCATTCTGCTGTCCTTTACAGACAACTCCCTCCCGAAATCCGGTCGAAGCAGTCTGCGCTTTTCAATGACCCCGAGAGCGGCTACGATGTGATGGTTGCGAGAGATGCAACTGGAATGGGTCTCAACTTGTAGACCTGTACTTTCTTTGCCTCTATAATCCAATCTCTCTCGAAGTCGCCATGATCCCAAATGATTATGAGCTCCAGGACCAAACACCTCCGTTTACGCAGTGATCGCAAGAGTGGTTTGAACGAAAAAGAGCAAAAGTGCTCAAAGACATACCTTGTTGCTGGTCCAAATACACGGTATCAGGACGAGCTAGACGATCGCAACCACTGGATTCCACAGATGTAACTGAGCCACTTAGGCCCGAAGAACTGACGACCATGAATGAGCGCTTCGAACGAAACGACGCAAAAGATGTTCAATAAACATACTCGTCAACATTCAAGCATAGTCAGATGCACGTCCGCGAACAGCAATTGTGCTATCGGGTGTGGTTAGAGGCTATAAATCTGAGCTATTATGGGGCATCTTGCGATAAAGCAGATATCCGTTTCCACTGTCCGACATGAAAAAGAGGAGTGAGCAGCTTGAAGCTATTGGTCTGCCATTCTTGCACTAAGTTTGCTAATATGACTGGAGGTTGTCCAAACGAAACTTGGTAGTACATACGAAGTTTCGTAGTATGCTTGCACTGGCACAGCACAAGCATGATGACAAAGCATGATTGATCCAGCGAGAATTGTTGTGACAGAATAGAGAGGAGTAGTCTTGAAGACTACGCAGTAGCTCACTTCGTAGAAACACTATAGTAAAACTACCGTCACGGTACTCGAACTGTAAGTAAACAGTGATTAAGTAATCCGGTGGCTGTACGACCGCACTCCGTTTGCTAACTAGTGCTATCCGAATATGCAACAACAAGAATTATGACCACTCAGTATACAGTAGCCCTCAAACTACGAATTTCTATGCGGGCCGCTTGAACCGCTCGCGCCAAATGCTTGTTTCGGTACCAGGAACATTCCAAAATAAAACAAATACCAGGATCAAATTGATTAACTGTGGGTACATATGAGATTCATTTCGGTAGATTGCCATTGCGATTCGTGGCCGAAGGCCTGTCAGTGGCTTCAGGACCCGCCAGTAGAAGAAGAGAATACACGACCGCGACAGTATTGTAAAACATCGAATTCTGTCGATAATTTTCCGGTCGATTCTACCACCTTCCAAAATGAGAACTCGACGATGCGCAAGAAGCGCCCCGAAACACGTCGAATCAACGACTGGCTACTACAGAATCCTTCTTGGAACGTATAAATAGGGACCGCTATGAAACTCTGCCCTTCAGAAATCTCATAGCGAACAACCTCTCACTTCTCTATTACTCTCTTAAGTAACAATGGCCTCTTTGATCCGGTTCCACTACAACCCATTGGTCGAGTTTGACCACCTCTTTGATGATGCGTTCAACGCGCGCCTTCGTTGCCCTGCAGAGGTTTGCCATCGTGCTAAACCACAGGGTGTCGAGTCTTTCCGTCCAAGGTAAGTTCTTCCTCCTTTTGCACTCGTTCGTTTGGTCATGGTCTCACTGGACGCTGGTCTTATTTTCCTTCAGACTCGATCTGTACGAATCTAAGGATTCCAACACCGTCACCGCGACGTTCGAGTTGCCCGGTCTGACGTCCAAAGATGTCACTATCGACGTCCATCAGAACCGCTTGACCATATTCGGCGAGTCAGTCGTTTCTGACGCTCGGGAAGAGGACGGATACGCCGTTCGCGAATGCCGTCGTGGCAAATTCTCACGAACGTTGCAACTTCCCTTTGGAACCAAGGTAAGGCCGGTCATACTTGGACTTGCTGAACTTGGAAGCTGACGCACCCGGTAGTCCGAAGACGTCAAGGTTAAGTTGGAAAATGGACTTCTGACGGTGACTTTTCCGAAGGAAACCCCTGAACAACAACCACAGCGCATCTCGATTCAGTAGAACGATATCATGTTGACCGTTTTTTTTTCCTTTCTCTGTAACAAATATTGATCGGCTGTTTCGTTTGTATCCTAACCTAATATCACACATATTATGGAGCATTGTTGTGAATAAATGCTATTCGATTCATAAAAGTTGCAATCACTCAGAAATGTGACTCAGGCTAACGTCTTCTTTGGCCCGTTCATGGACGAACCTAAAAATGCGAAGGAGATAATGCAAGCAGTGGGTGTGGATTCTACACCGGTTGACGAGCGCGCGTGTAGGAACTTGGTGCTTGTGTTGTAGTATCTTTGGCCGTCGTAGGGCGCATGTGGGATGGTTTGGTGCGATGAGCTGGTAGCCGGTGGTAGCCAATGCTAGCCGAAGGTATCCTACCAGTCAGTACCAAAACCAATTCACAGATAGGCTACCAGATCGTGCTGGCTAGCAAGTTATACTCTTGAACCCAGAGAAGCCAATGTGACAAGCGTAGCCCTACTCGCATAGTTCTAACCACTGTAAACGAACGAACCAAACAAAATGAAAAGGCGTGAAAGCAGCAGGAAATATGTTCGTTATTCTCGAGCAGAACGAACCAAAAAAGGAAAAATAAAGCTGTCCGCGTCAAATTAGTAGATAATAAATTCATGATTCATAACAAAATGAAAGTACCTAACTCACTGTGCACAGTCAAATGCAACGACCAATCCAATTTGTGTCTGCCTGCTTCGTGTTGAAGCTTCCGATGTAAACACACATCTGCTTCAGTCACTCGTCGCTTACGTTATCATCGTCTATCGCAAGGAAGGTCACTAGGCGGCGGAGCTTGCTCCAGCCGTCACCTTCGCTAGTAAACCAAGACTATATTTCCAAGCGCCAAATACTCTCGTACCATAATGATCCAGCACCTTTGCTTCGAATGGACGCACGACGGGACTCTTCGCGTTCTGTCGCGGGCTGCTAGTTTAGCGACCGGTTGTTTCCATTTGTCTGGACCGCCGTGACGTCATCGAGGGTGGATGGAAATGAGTGTGCGAAGTGGCATATGCCGCGATAAGGAACATGAGTAAAGCAGGCGATAATGGGACACCGCGCGTAGAACAACCTTACATCCTTCTCTCCGTTGCACCACTACCTGGCCGAGTATGTTTCGTCTCTCGCGATTGAGGAAAAATGTGGGGAAACGTGAGTACCAAACAAGAAGTTTGCATTAAAGCTGATTAGGACCCAGAGTCGATTGCGAATACCAGCAACGCTTACCAGGAGGAAGCGGGACCGACCGAAAATACCGAATCGAGAAACGGTGGGAGTCAGGGGGAAAGTCTTCAAGTAGATTACTGACAAACACCCAGAGTCCGATGAAAATACCACTGCTCACCAAAACGAAGCAAGTATGATCGAAACCCAAACTTCAAGTGACATATGTTCAGTTGCTTTCCTCATGGATGGCCAGCACTTTGTGAGCGGCGATGACGAAGGCAAGATTCGATGTTGGAGCATGGAAGACGGAAAGGAGGTGGGGAGGCCAATGAATTCGGAAAGTTGGGTTTTGGACATCGCAATATCGCCAGACGGGAACTGGCTCGTGAATGGGACTAAGAGCGGACTTTTGATGGTGTGGGATGCGAGCAGCCGCACGAAGCTCACCGAGTTTCAGGGACACAGAGAAGAGATAAACGCAGTCGACATCTCCCCCGACGGAACAAGAATCGCCACTGGATCCGACGACTCAACTGCCTGTGTCTGGTTGCGCAGGACCAGCAAGAAAATATTCGAATGGAAACACGACGGGCTGGTAAACGGAGTCAAATTCTCACCAGATGGACTTCGCATCGCCACCATCACGTGGGGAAGCACCCGCCTCTATGACAGCCAAAACGGAACTGTTCTCGTCGACTTACCTATTGGAGTCACCTGGAGGTATAGTCACTCGCTCGCCTGGTCTGATGACAGCAATCAACTGTTTGTCTTGTCACGCGACGGAAACATCTACTGCTTAAACGCTGCCTCTGCAAGTACCACCACTACATGGAAGGTCAAAGAAGATCCAGGTTGTATCGTAGTGGCAAGGAACAATAAATTTATTGCAGCATCTTATGAATCTGCGGTATCGTTCTGGGACACAGTCACACATGAGCAAATTGAGTCTCCCATCAATCATATAGGTGATATCCGCTCTATGGTCATGTCAAAAACTCATGACATTGTGATTGGTGGGGTCGGTGGAATCACCGTTCGCAATCTCGGTGACATCCTGCCGTCTGGTTATCTTGATATTGTACGTTCTAAACTCTCTGATCTATTACTTCTTGACAACTCACCTTTTTGACTACTCCAGGCATCACACGAAAGCGTTACTCCCCAGATGTCGAATGTATGTCTCTACTTGATGCATCAGAGTCTGAATTCGCTAACTTTATCCCATTGAATACTGTAGCTCGTTCATGTCAGTCCTGCAGTACTGGTATCATGGAGAGAGGATAAGTTACTCGATGCGATCAAATTGCTTAAGCAATTTGGCAAGAAAGAGCATTTGCTTGCCACCCGTGCCCTCCTCAGAGCCCGTCTCCACCAATGGGATCTGGCTATCCAAGACGCTCAAAAGGTGACATCGTCCTCTTCTCCTCCGCTCATACAGGCTGATCACATATATAGTCCATTCGACATAAGCCAACCGCACTGGCGTATGTCGCACACAGCATCGCTTTATTTGGTAAAGGTGATCCAGAGCATGCCAAAGAAGAGTTCAACCTGCTCTTTTTTCACTGCGATAACGTTGACATGTGCTTCATGTCTCTCATCAAGGTTCGTTTCCGACGCATGTCCTGCTATATCTATCCATGACGCCTGCCTGTTCCGCTGATAGGCAATCATCATATTCACCTCGGAAAACCGCGAAGAAGGTATGGCACGCGTCACCGATCTAATTACGCACTGCCCAAATGTATCATTATGCCGTATGGTCCAGGTAAGAAGCGTGAAAATACGTTCTAGTGTCTGTGACGGTCTTTTAACAGGGACACATGATTGTGATCGCTCGAAGGGGATACATGCAAAACGTGGAGTACGACAAAGTACTCGCGCTTTTCGACCATATGGGTGGGAAAAGGGCACCCTACTTTCCTGAACGTCATCCGGAATTTGAAGCCATTACATTGGCAAGTGGTAGTATCTGATCGCGATGTCCGAGTCGCTCACACGATTTTAAGATATCTGGCTGGAAACACGACATGGATAGTCTTAGATTCACGCTCTACCAACAACAGTGCCAGGCGTTACATGCTCTCGAACGTCGAGAGGAAGCAATCGACCTATTTCGGGTTGCGTTAGATGACTTCAAGGGATTTTTAGAGACGAGGAATGAAATGAAGGAATGGGTTCATGGTACGCTATATTATCGCGGACATGAATCGCATCGAGCCGTCATCTACGTACAGATTTCTCGCAGCAGTGTGGACTCCCGATCCCTGAATCTGCTCCCGACGCACCCTCCCGGAACCGTCTTGGCCCCATTTTAAGATTCTTTGGCCTTTCGTGATTGATTGGTTCAGAATGGGATGATTAGATGAAATTGGGAATTTTGGAACGTTTCAGACTTGCGGACAACTTGTTTCGCTACGAGCACTTGTATTACCTTCTCTTTTTTTGCCAGCGTACTACTAACGCTTTACTTCATTCGAACGTAGTAGCTCCCTAAAGCGAGGTCGGATCGCGCGAATGATACCGAACTTTAGCTAATGACACAGCAAGCTCTCTACTCGTTAAATCGACCGACAAAATGATCTCCGCGTTTCCAGCCACCCAGCAAAGCACGCTTAATGAGACACGACAAACGGAAACCACGGATGAACGTCCGGATCCCAACTCAACACTGACACGTCCCACCCGTTCGCCTCTGCCATGGACTCGGGAAGCACCTCGAGCGTCCGACACACGTCCCTCAGTCCTTGAATCGACTACAAGCCCATTGAGTGGTGCGATGAGAAACGCAGGATGCGACACCGTTACCTGCTTGCGCTCCTCGACCCACGGTCCGGTCCAACCACCCGTAAACGTGACCAATTCCTCCAATAGCACGCCAGCGAGCCGTATCTGTCCCACGGGCGAGTAATCGCTGTCCTGGCGCAGCGTAAGCAAACACACGAAAACCTAAAATGCCGAGATCGCCAACGCTACCTGCTGGATCGCCGAACAAGCGGCGGTAAACTTGAGAAAGTTGGGATGTCCGATCGGCGCTGGGTAAACGTCCTCGTACTCGTCTATAAACGCCCATTTATGCCGACGGACGCAGTTGAGTCGCATCCGCTGCCACGAATTCCCCAGTTTTCTCAACGTGATCTGAAGACATGTCGACGTGGCGTATCGAAACGCGAGAGATAGTACGCACAGAAAAGATGGAGCTCGACATAGCTTGTAAAGCCGTCAAAAAAGTGGATTGAAAGCGGCGTTCCTCGAGCGCAGCTGATCCTATCGACGAGATGACATACATCAATGCGAGTGACCGACAAACGAGCAGGGTGCTTTACCTTGTGGTTCTGGCACGAGCTCGTCCATGTACGAGAGCTGCAACTCTAGCACCTGGGTAGCGTACCAATACGCAAACACGCGCTCTTCGGAAGAGTAGAGCAACAACTGTGCCCCAGAGAAGATGACTTCGCGAATGACAGACAGTCTCTGGACCATGATGGCGGCGCAGAGTGCGCGAAAGGGATCTCGTTCTGGTAGCTGCAGGACAATGTTAGATACGCTAGCACGCAGGCGACCGATACACACCCAGGGTTCCAAGTTGCCTTGAATTTCTGAAAACAGCGCATAGAGCGTGTGCCAGTCGAAGAGGGACTTTACACAATACCTACGCCGCCTTGCGGGGTTGTACCACAAAGCCTTGATGTAACCAAGCTCGAGCTGGCCAGATATGCGGGTTAGACAACCTGAAAACGAGAAGCGCGCTGCACGCACCTCTATGATCGAACGTTCCAGATGTGCCAATGGAGGCGATTGCGGACTCCTCCAACGGCGGTCAATGATGCCAATAAATGAATCATAAGATATTCCACAGATCTCCACGAAAAAGCATTCCACGATGTGTCGTTGTGTATACTTGTTCAGTACGAGTCCGTTCTCGAAGAGGGTCGACTGCAGACGCGCCGTTCAGTAGGGAATCACGTGTATAGCAAGTTTCAGAACCTGGCATGCGGACCGGATATACGGCAGACGCCGATCTAGTTTCGATGACCATACCTGGATGTGACCCATGATCTGCGAGCATAGAGTAAGCGAAATGGTACAACGTCGAAGAAAAATTGCCACGACCTTCCAGCTTGCAAGGTTTGATACGCCTGCCAAGATACTCAGTTGATCCAAACAATCTAAGAGTCCTACTAGTTTGTTCCACACGATGTCTTGGTCGGGCAACCCGATGACATGAAGTGGTATGTAAGAGATGAGAACTCGGGCGAATTGGGGGTCGAATGCAAGAGGTACCGGAGAGTCTAGTTTCGGTTCCGGAGGGGGTGCTTGACGTATTTTTTGTACCAGTTGACGTGCGGTATTGACGAGCGGATGAAAGCGGTGGTATTCCTTGGATAGTTGTGCCGAGAAAAGGTTGATGAGAGTCTAATATGACGTCAGTTGGGTAAGTAGAGCGACAATACCAAAGTTTGAACCTTGCGCAGCACGAGCCGATCACGAAGGGCATCCTTCCAAATCGACGGGGCTACACAAATCAGAAGGGCTTGACGTCATACTACTGAAGAAATACCTTGGAAAGAACGATCTAGCCAACCACAAGCATGTTCTAATTTGGCTTGAACGTAGCTCACGGGCAGAGCTTCGGCCAAGGGTACGTCACACTTTTCACTTTGCCAGTCCTCCGTCTGTGAAACGAGCACAAACCAAATGAGGGCACAACCGGTGAAAGCACGTCATAAAGACGGACATCATACACATGCCCCTTGTTGAGTTCCCTCCACGAGAGATCGCAAGACTTGAGTAAGCC
>JBBPMJ010000338.1:0-35153 GCA_038090255.1 Austroboletus niveus
CCATCGGTTTGTGGGTGGAAAGCAGTGGATGGATTGGGTGTAATGCTGAGAAGTTTTTGGAGTTCCGTCATGAAGGTGGATACAAATTGAGAACCTCGGTCCGAGATGACCTTAGTCGGGAGGCCGTGGAGTTTGAAGATTTCATCACGGAGTATCACTGCAATTCCCTTGCTATTGATGGTATCTCGAATGCCGAAGAGTCGGATCATCTTGGAGAATCGATCGACTATGACGAGGATGGCGTTGCTTCCGTTAGACTCAGGAAGCGGGGATATGAGATCCAATGAGATATGTTCCCATGGTTGCTGGGGAATCTCGTTGGGTTGTAGTGGGGTGTGACGCGGAGTAGTGATAGCCTTGTTCTTTTGACAGGCTTCGCATCCTTTGATGAATCTTTTGACGTCTTTGAAGGACGTCGGCCAATAGTATCGTTCTTGGACCTTCCGAATGGTAGCGCATATCCCTGGGTGTCCCGATGTGGGGTGACTGTGAATGTTGGTTAGTATATCATTGCAAAGGGTATCGTTTTTTGGTACATAAAGAAAGTCTTTGAAATATGTAAGTGAGTTGCGAATGGAGAAATGATTATTGTTCTGAGCAAGTGCTTGTACTGCTTTAGAATCTTTAAGGTGTTGTAAGTTTGTTATTCTTTGGTCTATGGTAGATGGGGGAATAAGAGATTGTTCGGCTACATGCATTGCTGCTAGCATACGCATGTCCATAGCATTCGAATAAACGTCTGTATTGGAAAGAGGAAGAGCGTTAATATTTATAGAAAAAGAAACAAAGTCCTGGTTGGATGTCGGCGCGTTCTCCACAGCCGTTGACATATGATTCTGCTGTAAAAGAGTTGGAAAAATTGTGATGCCTTTGTTGTCTTCTTTCACCCCCTTTTCAAAGTCTGACCTCTGGGACAGAGGATCGGCAGGATTTGTTTTTCCAGAGCGATGCACCAGCATGTAGTGGAATTCTTGCATAATTTGATTCCAGCGAGCTTGGCGTCAGGATAGATCCTGGGGGACAGCGAAGTATGTGAGGTTTTGATGATCCGTGAGGATTTCAAAGGGGACATGGGCATCTAATAAATATTGTTACCAGGTTATTACTGCTTCGATGATGGCGGTGAATTCCAGATCGGCAGCATGGTAGTTTCATTCCGCATCGGAAAGAGACCGCGACAGATATGCAATCAGATGCCAGAGTCCACCCTGATATTGAGACAGGATGGCTCTGAGTCCTATGCCTGAACCGTCAGTCTCGATCCGAAAGGGATCGAAGTCGGAGGCGAGTGAGAGGATGGGCGCATTTATAAGCGTGTCCCGGAGTGTGTTGAATGAGGTTTGACAAGCGGCAGTCCACTCAAAAGGGTTTTTGTCGCTGGTAAGGCGATTGAGTGGATGTGTAATGGCTGCGAAGTCCTTGATGAAATGGCGGAAGAAATTGAGGAACCCAAGAAATGAGCAAACTTGAGTTCGAGAGGTGGGAGTCGGCCAGGTGTGGATGGTGTCGACTTTGGTAGGGTCGGTAGCAATAGTTCCGTCGGATATGATGAGTCCTAAGTATTTGGTGGTCGTGGTCTCGAATTCACATTTGGTATGCTTGAGCGACAGCTTGTGCTCGCAAAGACGAGATAGGACTTCTCGGACGACACGGCAGTGTTCGTCAAGAGTTTTGGTGAAAACTAGGATATTGTCCATATAAACGATGACAACCTCCTTAGTGATAAGATCGCGAAGGATGTGGTTCATCATGGTCTGGAACGTGGCGGGGGAGTTTGTGAGTCCAAAGAACATGACGAGGGGTTCGAAGAGTCCCTGATTGGTGCGGAAGGCTGCCTTCCACTCATCACCCTCCTTTATTTGTATGTTATTATAGCCCCAGCGAATGTCCATTTTTGAGTAGAACTTGGCACCGCGAAGCTTTTGGACGATTTCCTCGATGAGCGGGAGAGGATATCGGTTCTTGATGGTGGCTTCGTTTAGCTTTCAGTAGTCCTGGACAGGGCAGAGTTTGCCATCCTTCTTTTTGACGAAAAAGAACGGGGATGCGAAGGGGGACTTTGATGGGCGGATACGGCCTGTGGATAGGTTTTCTTTCAAAAAGGCATCAAGCTCTTTTTGTTCTTTTAAGGAGAGTGGGTAGGTTTTGCAATCAACCTTGTGATCGCCGGGTTTTAACTCGATCGCGTGATCCCATGGTCATCGAGGTGGTAATTCGTCAAACGACTCTTTGGCGAATACGTCACGGAACTCGTGGTACTCTGCGGGAACTACTTGTTCGAAAGGGATTTCTTGTTTCCCTTGATTGGTGGCGGCGGCAAGGTCTGTTGCCATGGTTGCGATGTATTTGTTTTCGACTTGAAAAACACAGTCCTTGGCTTCGGCGTCTTCGTACTTCCACAGCGGCGTGGTTTCTGGTTCAAAGCTGAGTTCCTTTGTCTGCCAGTCGATGCGGGGGTTGTACTGGCGTAACCAGTCAAATCCTAGGAATACTGCTTGAGAAGATAGATGTGTTACTGAGAAGGGGATAGCGGATTGGTGGTCTCCGATAGCCACTTTCAGGTCTACATAGTGCGTGATTGATCCTTCAGTGTTTGCGGTTCCGTCGGCATTATATACTGGTATAGCCCGAGGGAATGGTTTCTGTTCTAATTCATGTTCTCGAATGAAGTTGATGTCGATTGCGGAAGCCATGCACCTGGAGTCTATGAGTGCGACAGCTTCAATCTCTTTGCCTGAGTCCGATCCAAGGATGATGGGTATCTCGAAGGCGTTAGGAGAGGGTTTCTTAGTTCGATATCGGGGTTTTTGAGTTAACTCGAGTAACATGAACTCGGCAGCATCGTGAGAGGCGTTCCGGAGGTCCGCAATTAGCTCAGTGTTTACCTCGGAAAGGCAGGTATCGTGGACAAATGCTCGTAAATGAGTGATGAGACGTTCATCAGGAGTGTCATTGGCGATTTGCTTGATCCATTGAGTGGACCAAGGCTTGATTGTGGACTTCCATCCACGATCCTTTCAGGTGAGAATGGTCCACGGTGAAGTTATTTCCTTTCTACTCACAACCTCGGTCTTTGTCTGCTTCTTGATTGCATGTTCCCCGGACGGAACAGAGGCTGTAACGCCCAAGGGGGGCGAAGGTACATTTGGCTGTTGCATAGCCAGCAAACTAGGACCTTGGCTGCTTTCACAGTCCGAGTCGGAGATCTGTTCTACGTCAAGGAGAGAGAATTTGTTAGTGACACGATAAGGGGAATTAAGCATGGTTTTTGGTACCGCCACGCCGTCCTTTGGCTTGGTAGCCCGGGCGCCCCTAACCATAACATTACAGGTACAAATTCTAACTGGTGACATACCTTGAGAACGAGGCAATCTCATTCCTCGTCCTCTTCGACAAAATCCATTTCATCCGCTTCCTTGACTGCTGTCTCCAACTCTTCCAATGTTGAGTATTTGACGTCAAGTCCGCGGACTTTGATATTCTTTGAGCCAGAGCTCTTTTGAGGGTGGGTGGCACAAGGCCATGCGGATGTCTTGCCTTCTTTGGCACACCGGAAGCAGGTTCCAGTCGCTCGGGCCTTAGAGAGGTCCATAGGAGTGCCTCGGCCTTCAAAGACTCACGTGGTCTCTGGGGTCGCAGTGTGAGGTTCGACAAATCGGGTAGGAAATTTGACCTTTGGTCGGGGGGTGTCGTTAGCGATTCCTTTCTTTCGCTCCACGATTTCTGACAAGAGGTGGCCAGCGGCGGTGAGTCTTCTACACCACTCGGCATAATTGCTAGCATATGTTGTTGTCATTTCCATGTCGGATCGCTCGACTTGTTCGACGAGAGCGTTGCGGGCGTTAGTTCGGAGTAGTCGCACGAGTTGTCGTCCGTTGGTGATATCGGACCATTCTGCGCGCATAATGAGGTTTTGTTGCTTGTTGAGGAAGTCCTCGATGTTCATCAAGCCTTGTTTGAGATTCATCAGGTCGGTTTCCGCTCTTGACGCTTCGTATACCGGTTTGAACACAGGGTCTACGAACACTTGGAAAAACTCCCTGGACGAGTAATCTTCATAGTTGATGTCCTTCTCAATTAGCAGCATAGCAAATTCTTCGGCGGGTCTGTCGGCGCAAAAGCCGAGGAACATTTTGATTTCTTCAGCATGGGTAACTGGTCTCTCGAAGCCTAGCAAGTAGAGTTTGAACTTTGCTCTCTACCTGGTATAGTCTTCAGGTTTTCTGGTAAACGTCGGGGGTTTTTCAACATATGACTTCCCGAGTTTTAGTGAATCCACATCTGGTGCTTTTTCTTTCTTCTTTGTCGTGATGCCTGGTACGGCAGGAGGTGCAGCGGAATTGATTCCGTATTGGGCCCATGTTGTGTGTATTCAGCGTATTGGTTGCGGAATTCGGATAGGGATGTAGCCAGGGACCAAATGCATACAGGAGTTGCTGAGGGACTGGAGGTAGAGGGGGGTTCAGTTGCCATGGCTCGGAGAACGTCACTTTGGGAGGAAGCGCGACTAATGACGGATGGTGGATAAGGATAGCCAACTGGAGTGGTTCAGTTTCCAGAAGGCAGGTGTGGTGGTCTGTGTGGTACACGCGGGGTATGTCGGGGTGCAGGGTCATCCGAAATGTTGGGCAAAAATAAAACTTGATTCTACTGTAAAGAAACTTTTCCTCACTCGTAAACCTTATCCTCGTATGTTTCGGCCTCTGTGAACAAAAGTATTACTTCCTGGATACTTTGTGTGGATTGTATCGAAGTTCCTTTTGATGACGTTGAAGTTGTTGGCCGGCTTGATAACGTTGGTAGGTAATGAGGAACGCGCGAAGCTGAGAAGCTCGTCGTTTGTTGATATGACACGTAATCCCAGCCAAAATTCCTCGTTGATATCATTTGTGGGGATGAGGATCGGATGTCGCTATAAAAAGCAGACAGTCCAGGCAGTGATGGTAATCCGATCGAGCGCGGATAGAGCGAGCCGTGATTTTTTTAAGAAGAGGCGGGGAGATTCCGCCAGGTGACACGAACGGGGTTTCCTGAGTTCCGCGATGGGGTCGAGAAGTGGTCTGGAGAGTGAGAGGAGAGAGAGCGGCACGGAGGTATTGGTCAGAGTAATCAGGTCCGTCGACAACTGTCTCTTCGTTGGAGTGGAGCAAAGATTCGTAGGCAGTTTGTTCATCTTCGGATGAGTCCTCTACGTCTGTCGTGGAGCATAGGGGTTGGAGAGGAAGGGGCGGCTGCGGCGCTGGCACGAAGGCAACGGGCTCAACAGCAAGGACACGATAAGCGAGTTGGAGGTAGGTGAGGATGAAGACCAGTACAAGGCCTTCTAAGAGCGTGCAGGTGGTGCGGACCAGGTCCAAGGTGGATGACAAATAATCCAGCATATGATCTTCCGGATCAAGCTGATGATAAGGAAGAACAAGGCGATCACTTTCTCAATGGCTCGGTAAATATGCCTGGTGTAAACCGTTAGTGCCGGTGATGGAAGTCGAAAGACTTGTTGCCGTTGATTTGTACGGCGAGGACGCTCTGCTGCCAGCACGATAACTCAGCGACTCAGACAGTCAGAGGGCAGGACGTTAAGCAGGTAGATGAGGTGTCGACGAAGCATTGACCGTCGTTGTACAACGGGGTGTGAGCAATGGCGAAGGTCGGGGTAGAAGTCGGTGGTGAGGAAGGATAGGTGGTCGACGAGGTATGAACGACGCGATGAGCGAGGTGTGAACAATGGCGACATCGGGTGGGCAAGGTAGGAAGGTTACTTTCGGTTTTATATCAGGACTCGATGAAAGGTCCTAGGTTGCCCTAAGGTTACTCGCAAAGACAATGAATAAACTGAAAGTAAGGAGCTCCTACGATGAGCGTCTGCCTTATATACATGAGGACTTGGTCTGTGCGTGAAGTATAGGGCAGGTAAGATCTCCTACTATGGTAATAGTCTGTGGAACAATGATAGAACGTCGTGGAATAATATCTACACGTGATATGGATGAGTAAGAAGTCATGTGAGAGTATACGTATGAGTAAGCAAAAAAGATCATGACACAGTTAATGGAGTGCAATGAGTGACTGGTGCAATAACTGTATGTCTGATACTAGAGATCTTAGGTGCATACATGTACAATAAATGATCGGCAATGCAGGTTGGATCCAAAGGTAGCAAATGGAGTCGCCAGTAGGCTGATGTAGAGCAATCAATGCCAACTGGCGGCCTGGCTTGGGAAAATGTATAGTGACAAGTTTTGGGACTGTGACGGGCAGCATGGGCGCCAAAACAGAAAAGTCGTCTGCTCTGGTACTCACCTACTTCTCCAGTTAGGAATGCACTGCTTCGATAGATTGAATCGCTTCATCAATGATCACCATCAAAGATATAATCTCGTAGTTGCCTTCCGCCTGCAGAAAAGCAAGTAGCTAGAACAACCTGTAAAGTAGAAACGACAACTTCTTTTCTGCGCTATAATGATACAATATATTTTGCAGCTACTAGCAGGAAGTACAGGTTCGAACCGACGTTCAGAACCGGACGCGTCCATCACTACCAATGAGACAACGGAGACGTTGTGGTCGTCGAGGAAGGAGGCGACGATGGCGAGGCCAATGCCTCTGATAGATGGTCAGCGCACCCGACAGCGAGAAAGACAGACCATTCCGCGTCCGTTCATGCCATGAGGTCAGAGGTATCATCGAGCACTAGTAGCGGGTACAGTTACTTGCGAAACTAGGTGTGCGAAGCACACCTAGTTGTTAGTCAGTGTACGAGAGAGGGAACTGAGGTGGTTACGATATGTATGCACTGTCTGCCAATCGTCCATCTCCGAAGATTTGGACATGCGATAGGAGCGGCCGTGCTCGGCACAGGACAGGAGGGACAGAAAGGGTGGTGGGATAGGCAGCGGTTTCGAGCCTGTGAAGGCTCTCGTCAGGGGGCACCGCTACCCCGACCGCCAGCCTACTTCAGAGGCGTTTAGGGAACTACCAGCAGAGGGAGTAAATCGCAGTGAGTGTGCGATGACCCTCCGCAACGCTGGTTGTTTGGATGGGAGAACGAGGATGGGGATGAGGGAGATTCCCGATCAGTAAGATACCAGCAGTGACCACGATGGGTAGTATGCTCCCACCCCTGGACCGGCGCACCTGACCACTTTCGTAGGTCTAGGCTGACTTTGTCGTTCCCGTGCGGTGCCACACGAGGATCCAACTCGTGTGGTCCCTACCCTCACCGAATGACTTGGCCGAAGTCCACTGATTGCGTACTTCGGACAGCAACCTCAGGTTTATTTCCAACGTCGAACGGGTACAAGTCCACGTGGCACGGAGGGACGTCCAAAAAAGTAAATACCTGCACGCCTGCCGCGTCACCCCAGAGGTCGGCAGCGATAACAAAAACCTGTTCTGGTGCACCATGACAAGCAATGATAAACCGCCATACATCGAAGGATGTCTACCTATCTTTTTGCGATATATTCTAATTTCCCAGTGACTTGAACTTGTTCTCTTCCAGCTGAATGTTGCCCAGGTCCGTGTAAGAGACCAGCCCGCCGCACGCTTAGCCGTTACACCAAAAGGCAGAATACTGAATGGCTAGCATTCAGTACTGCGGACGGTATATGTACTAGTTATGGGACCTAGGTACTAAGCCAGCGTGCTTACAGTCCGTGCGGCTACCCTGCCTAAGACCCGAAAGTTATTAATGTAATCACAAACGCTTGTCTGTCATACGCATCAAGCTTCTTAGTTCATTGTTGCATCCCGAAAACGGTCCAGAACTCAAATTTGGTACGGTAGATCATGCTATTAGCCTTGCAAGAATGATTTTATTGTTAGTTGGGCAACCCATCTATTAGCTGAAAAGCAAACTTTCAAGTCGCTGGGAAAGCGAGAAATGGATCCAATGTGTGCGCGAAATAATTGTGAAGAAAGAATTCATCACGGAATATATATGGGCCAGGTCGGCAAGCCCATTCCGATTACCCTTCAACAAGACTGATGATTTAGTAACCTACTAGGCCGTTAGACTACCGGAACGACAATGTGACTGTCTCCGATAGTAGACGTAGAGAATACATGCAAACACAAACTCGTAACATTCACCTATAGAAAGAAACAACTGCTAGGGACCAATATGAACGTACACGATTCGCTGATCAAATGGAACTTTGCACCCACTTACAAAAAGACTCCTGATCGTCAGATGCAGTGCCTCCGCTGCCCGACTCGGATCCAAATTCCCATCCTCGTCCTTCATGTACTCATAAAACTTGGACGCCATCCCGTCCGTCAACTGATCGTCCACCGCCCACATCGTCCCGATGACTGACCGAAACTCGGCAAACTGCATCGCCGCAGCGAGATGAATCGCCTCGTCCGGACTGTCCTGGTCCCCGACCGTCGTGTGGCACGCAGACAGATAAGCAAACTGCGCGTTCTCCAGATCGTATTGCATGATCTTTTCGATCTTGAGCAGCCCGTCGCCCAATCCAAATCCCGACTCAAAAGGTCGCTTTTCGTTCGCAATTCCGTGGCATGCAAAGTGGGCCATGTGTGTGTTGCTGAGTTCTTCTCCGACCCTTTCGATACGTGCCTCCTCGCCCTGAACCCTTGTAACCGTGGTGCTACATCCAACCCGCTTCGCTACGTTCGACATCTCCGTCTCCACCGACATAAGCGTTTGCTCTCCTGGAGCTTGTGCCTGTCCGACGATAAGAAACCGGTGTTGCTCAACGAGTGGAGACATCCACATCCTCTGTCGAGCCCGGATGAGAGCGGTAAGGGTAGGTGTGTAGGAAGAAATATAATGATCCGAGAAGTTGAAATCGCTCTTCTTGTATGAACCTGCCGCGTGCAGAGGGATGAGGGAAAATTCACCAGTTGGACACCACCAGACGCGCGAGCCAGGCACGCATCGCGACTTTTTGAGAGCTTTGACGATCGGAAAAACGACGAAGTCCCAAAGTTCTCGTAGGTAAGGTACAAATTGGCTCATAGGAACCTCTTGGAATTTGGCACGCCGTATGAGGGAAAAAATGGTCGACGACAGCTTGGCGACGCGGACGGAAGTTATTTCGAGAAGAACGTGTATGGGACGTCTATCAATCAGAAGGATGACGGCATCGCAGCCATACTGGCTAGCATTGACGATTATCACTGGTCCATTGACAGCTGCTACACGGAGATCAGAGAACGATAGTGGCTGGAGGAAACGAGAGAGGCCCGGTAACTTGCGAATGTCAACGATGACGTCTTGCAATTGCTTATTCAGACGAAATGCGCGGTCGTGGGGAGACTCGGAATCGGTACTGGAGGGGTTTTCGAGCACGCCGCGACTCAGCGAGCTAGATGCCTTCATAAATTTATCAGCCAGCTCCTTCCCCCTTTCTCCATATGCTCTGACATCATCCAGAGGGGATCGGAGACGAATCAACTGACTCCAGAATATCCCACGACCCTGTTCAAGAAGTTCGATGGCCATGGAGGGGCTGGCAAAACGAAGACCAGCTGAAAGTGCGTCAACTGCAGTAGATTGTGCGAGTTGTTTCAGTTGTGAAAGATGTTGTGGTAGTGATGGAAGGGTAGCAAGATAGCGACCGGCAAGTTGCATAAATGTTTGATAGGCTAGGATCGTGGTGGTGTGCTTGTGTTCTTCGGCAACCTGTATCCATTCATTGGCACATTGAACATCTGCAAGAAACGCTGTATTAGATGGGTCTGAGAGTTCCGAATACAGGTTGAATGTTTCTTCAAGGTCTTCGATGTCACTCTTGTGCGTGAATCGTGCATGGAAGTAACGTGCAAAGCTTCCCAGGGAGTCGGCTCGGTTGGGATGTCCTTTAGGGCGGAGTTGGAGGGCATTATGTTCGAGGCTAAGTGCTTCATCTAGGTCCGATAGTGTTCCATTGGTTTTGAAACGAGTATGGAGACAACTTGCAATATTATTTAGTGCAGCTGCTCGACGAGGATGTTTCCCGGGGCGAAGTTCCAGTGCTGCACGCTGAAGGGCAAGCGCCTCTTCCAGGTCGGACAATGCTGCTAGTCGCCGGAAGCGGAGATGCAGGAATTCTGCAGTGTAACCCAATGAAAGTGTCCGGTCAGGATGGCCCTCTGGGCGAAGCTCCAATGCAGCACGTTGGAGGGTAAGCGCATCTTCGAGATCTGGCAGTTCCCCAAGGAATTTGTATCGCTGAGAGAGGCTGACAGAAATATTTCCGAGTGTTGTATGTCGTTTGGGATGTGTCGGCGGTCGAAGATCCAGAGCAATGCGCCTAAGGGCAATTGCTTCTTCAATATCTGTCAATGCGCCGAGGCATTGGAACCGGCAAGCGAGATGAAATGCAACATTTTCTAGTGAATGGTCTCGCTGGGGATGCCCAGGTGGGCACAGCTCCAACGCTCTGCGTCCCAGAGAAACTGCCTCATCAATATCTGCCAGGTCTCCAAGCTGCCTGAAACGCTTAGATAGGCTTCCTGCAAGGTTATGCAGCGAAGCAAATCTGCCGTAGTGCCCCGGCAGGCGAAGTTCCAACACAATCCGCTCGTAGGCAATTGCATCTTCCAAGTCAGACAGTTCCCCGAGCAGGTCGAAACGTGCATCGAGGCAGCAAGCAACCTGATGCATTGGATTGTCTCGATCGGGGCTGTCGTGCGGGTAAAGTTCCAATGCGCGGCGTGAGAGGCTGAACGCCTCATCCAGGTCAGCCAATTCTCCTCTTTTCTTGAACCGCTCGTAGAATGGATTGGCACGTTCAAGTAGCGATCGAGCGGATGTATCTGTGGAAAGATTCGCTTCCTTGTCCGAGTCATATTCCGTGTCATATTACTCGCCTGACTGGGGCTTCGCAATAAGACGACGAAAGGATCGCTGCATGAATGAGGCGGATTGGCGTAGTTCTGTTTAGAGGTTCGGTCGCTCGGAGCATCTACGTAACGCCTACCCAGAGGACATACCTGCGACGAGAGAGGCTCGGGTTTTCGACTAGGTCTTACTCAACGGTGTGTCCAGCTCGACCACCAGTGCTCGCCTCGCCATACACGAGGTAATTGACGCCCGCATGCCCATGACCCACGGCGGTCTAGCTCCGCAATTACAGTGAACGCAGTATGCACGCGAGATAAGGTTGTGGTAGTAATAGGTAGTAATGCCAGCCTATTTCACTGATGCCTTCGGCAAATTCCGACTACCCTTTATGACGAGGAAGTTTGTACCGCGTCTATCGAATCAGCCACATACGGAGCCACCGACTGCTATACAACATCTTTCGCCACTCCACCGCCTTTTCGCTCGCCTCGACCGTCTTCCTCACCGCCGACGACGACGGCAACGTCCTCCTGTGCTTCTTCAGACCGAGTACATGGGTCATCGCCGTCCTCACCTCGCTTCTCTGAGGCGTCCTACCCATCGTCGTCGTCCACAAAGTCTTTTTGACTCGTACGTGACACGTGTACTGGTTTTAACCTCAGGTTCACCTCCCCCCCCTTTAAGCGACTCACGATCATGCTTCGTCACCGTCTAAAACGATGACGACTGCGCCTGCAGAGTCTACGATGCGTCTGCGCTTCTGCCTTCTCTCTCTCGAACTCGCCCGTGCTTGGTCCCAGAACTAAGATGTTTGTCTGTCATTCCTTATAAAGTCGAGGTGCGTAACCGTGTCATAGCTTGACGAACATTCTCAATACCGTCGCATGCAGGAACACCCTTTTCGTCTCAATGGTCGACTCGTCTTTTTCGCGTTTGCGCAAGTGTGGCTGGCCATTGCGTTTGCGCTACGAGACGTCACGCTGGAGCACTTTGTCTTTTGTTGGGCAAAGGAACCACCCTCTTTACGTGCGGTTGGTCCTTTTTTGTTCTCGATCATTTTCAATCTGAAATGTGTAGCCATTTTACCGAAAAATTTCGCCATGCTATCGCTCACCACCACGCTCTTCACCTTTGCGTCGTTTGCCGTTTACAGCGTGGCGTTTGAGCTCGAACGGTTACTCGTCCTGCCACTCCTTCGATCACTCCTCAAACCGTTTGTCGGTCATTTTATCAGAGGCCCTTGGACGTTGACCTTGCCGTTACGACACCTTTCCCTCGAATCTCGCACTTTTATCCTCGGCCTATCTATGTCGGCTAGCTGGGAATTCGCTGATCTCTGTTCGACGTTTTCATTCCACAAGTACGTTTGTGCATTCCCGTCTCTTTCAACCACTGACGGTATGCTAGCTTATCAAGGTGGCTTCGTCCACCGCCGATCATTACGTGACGCTCGTCTCAGGCATCACGACCACGGACCTGGTCTACCTCTACTTTGCTTACGCTGAAGGTCGCTTCGGACAACACGCCTGCCAGCACCACCCGTTGAACAGCGCTCTTTCAGACAAGAAATAGCCGTTATTGAAATGCCAGAGTTTTCCCTTGCCGCCTTCTACTCTCTCGTCGTTCTCCAACAAGGCATGTGAGGATTGATATCTTATGGATTCAAGAGGTATTTGACTCTTTTTCTTTCTTTTCAACCAATATATAACGTGTTCACCAATTGACTTGCTGCATTCTTGCGTGCAATCTCTTTCCGCCCAGTATGATCTAGGTGGCCATTACTCCCACCTACAAGAAGCGATCATCCTTCGCCGTGAAACACCGAAGCTTTGCCCGCTCGACCATCCCATGCGACCAGTCTTCCTGTCTTTGCTCGCGAGTCATCCTTGTTCTCGTTCTCCAAACTGGACGAGGCAATTAGCTTTGAGCGACAGGCCCTTGATCTTCACCCAGAGGAACACTAGGATCACCTTTCTTCTTTGAAAAACCTTGCACGTCAACTCAGGACAAGATACGAACGACTGGGGTATATGAGCGACCTGGATGAGGCGATCGACTTTGAGCAGGAGGCGCATCTGCTCTTCTCGCTGACACATCCAGATCAGGCCAAACTCAGGTCTGTGATTGGCTTGGAGCCCGCTTCTGCTGTTCCTATTACTCCCGGATCGTTCGTCCTGTTCGAACCATCTGAGTCTTGTCAAAATTCGGCTCAGAGACAAGGAGGACGTTGATAAGACCACTGTTATGCGAGTTGTGGCGATGTAGGCAAAGGCGAGTTGGATGGTCAAGAGGAGCAAGTGGCGAACATATCGGAACTTTGGATCCAATGGATTCTTGCTATGACTATACTCATTTTAATTTGCTGAACATTTTGATCGTTGGAGTAACAATGAAACCAACCTATCGAGAGAAACAACTGCTAGGGGCCAATATGAACATACACGATCCGCTGATCAAACGGAACCTTGCTGCCATGTACAAAGAGACTCCTCATCGTCAGATGCAATGCCTCCGCTGCCCGACTCGGGTCCAAATTCCCATCCTCGTCCTTCATATACTCATAAAACTTGGACGCTATTCCGTCCGTCAACGAATCGTCCACCGTCCACATTGTCCCAATCACCGACCCGAACCCAGCAAACTGCATCGCCGCAGCGAGATGAATTGCCTCGTCTGGACTGTCCTGGTCCCCGATCGTGGTGTGACACGCAGACAGATACGCGAATGTTGCGTTCTTCAAGTCGTATTGCATGATCTTTTCGATCTTGAGCAACCCATCGCCCAATCCAAATCCCGATTCGAAAGGGCGCTTGGGATCGGGAATTCCATGGCATGCAAAGTGGGCCATGTGTGCCCTGTTGAGCTCTTTTCCGACCCTTTCGATCTGTGCCTCTGCGTTTTGAACTCGTGTGACCTCCGTGCTACCTCCAACCCGTTTCACCACGTTGGATAGCTCTGTGTCTACCGAGACAAGCTTCTTCTGTCCTGGAGCTTCTGCTTGACCGACGAGGAGAAAACGAAGTCGTTCGACGGACGGATAGATCGACATCCTCTGGCGAGCTCGAATGAGAGCAGAAAGGGTGGGCGTATAGGAAGAAATGTAATAGTCCGAGAAATTGAAATCACCCGTCCTATATGATCCTGCGGCGTGCATCGGCATGAGGGAAAACTCGCCGGTGGGGCACCACCAGACACGCGAACCACGAGGATGAACGTCTTTGAGAACTTGTACGATCGGGAAAACGACGAGGTCCCAGAGTTCTCGAAAGTGAGGACCAAATTGGTTCATCCGAACCTCTCGGAATTTGGCAAGTCGTACGAGAGAACGAATGTCCGATGACAACTTGGTGACATGGTCGGACGTGATCAGAAGAGGAACGTGGATAGGGTCGCTGTTTAACAAAAGAACGACTGCATTGCAGCCATAGTGGCTCGCGTTGACGATGATAACTGGTCCGCCAATGGCTGCTACCTGAAAATCCGAAAAAGATGGCGATTGGAGGAAATGAGCGAGGCCGGGTAACTTTCGGATGTCGCCGATGACATCTTGCAGCTGTTTGTTCAGGTGGAATGCGCGATCGTGTTGAGAATCGGCAAAAGGTCCATCGAGCAAGCCACGAAGCAATCCAGCCACCCTATTGAACCGATCCGCCAACACCTTCCCCGCTTCATCTAACTCTCTCACACCATCAAGGGGAGAGCGAAGACGAACCAACTGTCTCCAGAATATCGCACGTCCCTGTTCGAGAAGCTGGACAGCAACGGAAAGATTGCCATAGCGGATACCAGCTGAAAATGCGTCCGCCGCCGTCGATTTCATGAGTTGTTTGAGGAGTGCGAGATGTTGTGGCAGCGGTGGGAGGGTAGCGAGATAGCGATCAGCGAGGTGCATAAATGTCTGATAAGATAAAAGAGTGGTCCTATGTTCGTGTTCTTCCGCAGCTTGTATCCATTGAGTAGCACACTGGACATCCCCGAGTAAGGCTGGCTGAGAAACATCCGAGAGTTGGGAATATAGGTCGAATGTTTCGTCAAGGTCTACAATGTCACTCTCATGCTTGAATCGAGTGTGCAAGTAATGTGCAAGGTGACCCAGGGACTTGGCTCGGCTAGGATGTCCTTTTGGGCGAAGTCCCAGGGCACTTCGTTCTAGGGAAACAGCCTCATCAAGATCAGAAAACGATCCAAAGTGACCGAAACGAGTACAGAGGCAACTTGCGATGTTGCTTAGTGAAGCTGCTCGATAAGGATGCTTCCCAGGGCGAAGTTGTAATGCGGCATGTTGGAGGACGAGGGACTCCTCTAAGTCGGATATTTCACCCAGTCGCTTGAAGCGAAGGTGGAGGTTTTCTGCAATATAGCCGAGTGAGAATGTTCGGTTTGGGTGGCCCTGTGAACGAAGTTCTAATGCAGCCCTTTGGAGGACAAGTGCCTTCTCGAGGTCAGACAATTCGCCGAATAGCTTGAAACGATCAGAGAGGTTGGTAGAAAGGTTGCATAGGATAACGTCTCGATGCGACGAAGGAAGTTCCAATGCAATCTGCCTGAGAGCGATTGATTGACTCTTCGAGATCTCGTAATGCTCCAATATGTTTGAAACGGGTCGTCAGGTAAAATGCGACATTTCTCAGCGAATAGACTCGCTCTGGATGTCCTGGAGGGCATAGTTCCAACGTGGTCCGTCCCAGTGAAACTGCTTCATCGAGGTCTGACAGATCTCCGAGTTGCTTGAAACGGTAGCAAAGGTAACAAGCAAGATTGCGTAGTGAAACCGCTCTGCCATGATGCGCAGGCGGTCGAAGTTCCGATATGCTCCGTAGGATGGCGATTGCCTCTTCCAAATCAGAAAGATTCCCGAGCTGGTCGAAACGCTCAGAAAGGTAGAGTGCCGTGTGATACATTGAATCTTCTTGGTAGGGATGTCCGTGTGGGTAAAGTTCCAACGCGCGGCGCGCGAGACGGAGGGCACCCTCCAGGTCTACCAGGTCGCCTCTTTCCTTAAACCGTTCGCAGAGTTTGTGAGCGTCGTGAAGCAACGAATCATCCGAGGTATCTAGGGAAGGAGTGGATTTCTCCTCCAGGTCATGCTCCAAGTCTGTCATGACGATAAGAGGAAATTTGAGGTATTATGAGCGAGGCAGACACCTAGATCTGTTCAAAGGTTCGGTAGCTCAAACAAATCAGACATCATCAAACCCATACGACATACCTGCAACGAAGAGGCTCAAAAAATAGGTCGGGGTCCAAAGAGTATCATGCCGAGTCGGGCGCCCGGCTTGCCATACACGTCGGAGCAGTATTTGACGCCCGTACCATAATCACCACCATGTGGACAGTGTTTGTCGAGAACTGATGGGCTCCGCTGTTGCTGAACGTGAGACCGTCGGGCGTCGGACAACCTTGCAATAGTAAGTTTTGTTTGGCCACCCATTTAGTAGTTTCAAGTCGCTAGGGCAAGCGAGAGATGGACCCAGTGTGGACGTGAAATAGTTTTGAAGACTCGAAGACTCATAATGGAGTGACCAGTCACAGCGTCACGATGCTCCTGTTCCGAACACCCTTTTGACAACTCCAAGGCTAACTTAATGATTTAGCAACCTACTACGCCATTAGCAACTCGCAATGTGACTGAATCCAGAGCATCTACGCCAACACAAACTCTGAGGGACAACTTATATTGTACACCAATCGAAAGAAACATCCGCTAGGGGCCAATGTGAACGTACACGATCCGCTGATCAAACGGAACCTTGCTTCCACGTACAAAAAGACTTCTCATAGTCAAGTGTAGCGCCTCAGCTGCTCGACTTGGATCCAAATGCCCATTCTCGTCCTTCATGTGCTCGTAGAATCTCGAAGTGATTCCGTCCGTTAGCGAATCATCCACCGCCCACATCGTCCCGATCACTGATGCGAACCCGGCAAACTGCATAGCAGCAGCGAGATGAATCGCCTCGTCCGGACTGTCCTGGTCCCCGACCGTCGTGTGACACGCGGACAGGTAAGCAAACTGCGCGTTCTCCAAGTCGTATTGCATGATATTTTCAATCTTGAGCAGCCCGTCGCCCAAACCGAACCCCGACTCGAACGGTCGCTTTTCGTTTGGGATTCCGTGGCATGCAAAGTGAGCCATGTGTGTCCTGTTAAGCTCTTCTCCGACCTTCTCGATTCGCGCCTCCTCGCCTTGAACCCGCGTAACCGTCGTGCTACATCCAACCCGCTTCTCCACGTTCGACATCTCTGTTTCCACCGAGCTTAGTTTATTCTCTCCTGGACATTCCGCCTGTCCGACGATAAGAAAACGATGTTGTTCAACGAGTGGAGACATCCACAGCCTCTGTCGAGCCCGGATGAGAGCGGCAAGAGTAGGCGTATAGGAAGAAATGTAATGGTCCGAGAAGTTGAAATCCCCCGTCCTATATGATCCCGCGGCGTGCAGAGGGATAAGAGAAAACTCACCGGTGGGACACCACCAGATGCGCGAACCAGTTAGGCAACGAGACTTTTTGAGAACTTTGACAACCGGGAAAACGACATCGTCCCAAAGCTCTCGTAGGTAAGGTACAAATCGGCTCATAGGAACCTCTTGAAATTTGGCAAGCCGTATAAGAGAACGAATGGTCGACGATAGTTGGGCGACGCGGATCGATGTGATTTGAAGAGGAATGTGGATGGGGCGTCTGTCTATTAGAAGGACGACGATATCACAGCCGTACAGGCTAGAATTGACAATGATCACTGGTCCGCCAGCAGCAGCCAGTCGGAGATCAGAGAATGACAGTGGCTGGAGGAAACGAGAGAGGCCAGGTAGTTTGCGAATGTCAGCAATAACGTCTTGCAATTGCTTGTTCAGATGAAACGCGTGATCATGCCGAGAATCAGAATTAGACACCCCATCAAATGCACTGCGACTCAGCAACCCAACCACCCTCGTGAATTTGTCTGCCAACTCCTTTCCCTTCTCTCCATATGCTCTCACATCGTCAAGAGGTGATCGGAGACGAACCAACTGTCTCCAGAATATCCCACGAGCTTGCTCTAGAAGCTCGACTGCCATGGAAGGGCTGGCATAACGAATACCGGCTGAAAATGCATCTGCCGCTGTAGATTGTGTGAGTTGTTTGAATTGCGAAAGATGTTGTGGTAGAGATGGGAGGGTAGTGAGATAGTGACCAGCGAGTTGCATAAATGTTTGATAGGCTAGGATCGTGGAGCTATGCTTGTGTTTTTCAGCAATCTGTATCCACTGACTGGAACATCGAACATCAACTAGGAACGCTGTATGATATGGGTCAGAGAGCTGTGAATACAGGCTGAATGTTTCTTCAAGGTCTTCGATGTTGCTCTTGTGTGTGAATCGAGTATGGAAGTAACGTGCGAGGCTTCCCAGGGAGTCGGCTCGGTTGGGATGCCCATTTGGGCGAAGTTTGAGTGCATTTTGTTCAAGGCTAAGTGCTTCATCCAGATCCGATGATGCCGCATTGTTTTTGAAACGAGTATAGAGGCAAGTTGCAATATTACTTTGTGCAGCTGCTCGACGAGGATGGTTTCCAGGGCGAAGTTTTAGTGCAGCACGTTGAAGGGAAAGCGACTCCTCTAAGTCGATCAGTTCTCCCAGTTGTTTAAAACGGAGATAGAGATATTCTGCAAGATTTCCAAGTAAAACGCTTCGATCGGGATGTCCTTTGGAGCAAAGTTCCAATGCAACGCGTTGGAGTTCAAGTGCTTCCTCAAGATCGGGCAGTTCTCCAAGCAGCTTGAAACGGTCGCCAAGGTAGACAGAAAGGCAACAGAGCGAAGTATGCCGATGACTTGAGTCAAGTCCCATTGCAGTGCGACTGAGATCAATTGCCTCCTCTAAATCTGGCAGCCCTCCCAGCTGCTGGAAACGCGCATGAAGAAGAAGTGCAACATTACGAAGTGAATAGCCTCGCTTAGGATCTCCCGACGGGCAAAGCTCCAACGCGTTATGTCCTAGCGAGACTGCCTCGTCGATGTCTGCCAGGTCTCCAAGCTGTTTGAAACGCTCGGAGAGGTCTCCTGCAAGATTACGTAGGGAAACCCCTCTGTCGTCGTGCCCCAGCGGGCAAAGTTCCAACACGCTCCGCTTGTAGGTGATTGCTTCTTCCAAGTCAGATAGTTCCCCGAGCTGGTTGAAACGTTCAGAGAGGTAACGTGCAACCTGGTGCATTGGATAGTATCGATCGGGGTTGCCGTGCGGGCAAAGTTCCAATGCGCGGCGTGCGAGACGGAGTGCCTCATCCAAGTCGGCCAGTTCTCCCCTTTCTGCGAACCGTTTGTACAGATCATCAGCATCGTCGAGCAGCGAATCAGCCGATGTATCTGTGGAATTCTTCGTTTCCTTGTCCGAGTAGAATTCCGAGTCATACTACTCGCCTGACTGGGACTTTGCAATAAGACGACGCAAGGAGAGCTGCATGGATGCGACGGATTGACGTAGTCCTGTTTAGAAATTCAGTCGCTCGAGGCACCTATGCAACGCATATCCAGAGGACATACCTACGATAAGAGAGGCTCGGGGTTTCGAATAGATCGGCAGAGCACAGCCATCGATGACGGAGTGCCTCCGCTCGTTTTGCCATATGCGAGACCCCGCGTGCCCACAACCCACGGTAGTCTGGATCTTAAGAGCAGCAATAACTGTCCGTGATAGTACATGTAGAGTATCCACGCCAACGCAACTTCTGAGGGACATAACATACACCTATCGAAAGAAACAATCGCTAGGGACCGATATGAACGTACACGATCCGCTGATCAAACGGAACCTTGCTCTCACGTACAAAAAGACTCCTCGTCGTCAGATGCAATGCCTCCGCTGCCCGACTCAGATCTAAATTCCCATCCTCGTCCTTCATGTACTCATAAAACTTGGATGTGATCCCGTCCGTCCACGAATCGTCCACAGCCCACATCGTCCCGATCACTGACCCGAACCCGGCAAACTGCATAGCCGCAGCGAGATGAATCGCCTCGTCCGGACTGTCCTGGTCCCCGACCGTCGTGTGACAAGCAGACAGGTAAGCAAATTGCGCGTTCTCCAGATCATATTGCATTATTTTTTCAATCTTGAGCAACCCGTCGCCCAGTCCAAATCCCGATTCGAAAGGTCGCTTTTCGTTTGCAATTCCGTGGCATGCAAAGTGAGCCATGTGCGTATTGCTGAGTTCCTCTCCGACCCTTTCGATGCGTGCTTCCTCGCCTTCAACCCGCGTAACCGTCGTGCTACATCCGACCCGCTTCGCTACGTTCGACAGCTCCGTCTCTACCGACATTAATTTTTGCTCTCCTGTAGCTTGTGCCTGTCCGACGATAAGAAACCGATGTTGTTCAACGAGTGGAGACATCCACAACCTCTGTCGAGCACGGATGAGAGCGGTAAGGGTAGGTGTGTAGGAAGAAATATAGTGATCCGAGAAGTTGAAATCGTCCTTCCTGTATGACCCTGTCGCATGCAGAGGGATGAGGGAAAATTCGCCAGTGGGACACCACCAGACGCGCGAACCAGGCAGGCAACGTGACTTTTTGAGAACTTTGACAATTGGGGAAACGACGAAGTCCCAAAGTTCTCGCAGGTAAGGTACAAATTGGCTCATAGGAACTTCATGGAATTTGGAAAGCCGTATGAGAGAACGAATGGTCGAGGACAGTTTGGCGACGCGGATGGAGGTGATTTGGAGAGGAATGTGTATGGGACGTCGGTCGATTAGGAGGACGACGGCATCGCAGCCGTACTGGCTAGCATTGACGATGATGACCGGTCCACAAGCAGCAGCTAGTCGGAGTTCAGAGAATGATAGTGGCTGAAGGAAACGAGAGAGGCCCGGTAACTTGCGAATGTCAGCGATGACATCTTGCAACTGCTTGTTCAGATGAAATGCACGATCGTGCCGAAAATCAGAGTCAGACGACCCATCAAGCACACCGCGATTCAGCAACCCAGCCGCCTTGGTGAAGTTGTCTGCCAACTCCTTCCCTTTTTTTCCGTATGTTCTCACCTCGTCAAGGGGAGATCGGAGACGGACCAACTGTCCCCAGAATATCCCACGACCTTGCTCAAGAAGTTCGATAGCCATGGATGGGCTGGAAAAGCGAAGACCAGCTGAAAATGCGTCGACCGCCGTAGATTGGGTGAGTTGTTTGAGTTGCGAAAGATGTTGTGGTAGAGATGGGAGGGTAGTGAGATAGCGACCAGCGAGTTGCATAAATGTCTGATAGGCTAAAATCGTGGTGCTGTGCTTGTGTTCTTCGGCGACCTGTATCCATTGATTGGCACATTGAACATCAGCGAGGAAAGCCATATGAAATGGGTCTGAGAGCTGCGAATACAGGTTGCATGTTTCTTCAAGGTCTTCAAGGTTACTCTTGTGCGTGAATCGAGCATGGAAGTAATGTGCAAGGCTTCCCAGGGAGTTGGCTCGGTTGGGATGCCCATGTGGGCGGAGTTCGAGGGCCTTCTGTTCAAGGTCAAGTGCTTCATCCAGATCCGATAATGTTTCATTGATCCTAAAACGTGAATAGAGGCAACCTGCAATATTGTTTAGTGCAGCTGCTCGACGAGGATGCTTCCCAGGGCGAAGTTCCAATGCTGCACGCTGAAGAGCAAGCGCCTCTTCGAGGTCGGATAATTCTGCTAGTCGCTTGAAGCGGAGATGGAGTAATTCTGCAATGTGACCCAACGAAATTGTCCGGGCAGGATGACCCTCCGGGCGAAGCTCTAATGCAGCACGTTGGAGGGTAAGCGCCTCTTCGAGATCTGGCGGTTCTCCAAGTAATTTGTATCGCAGAGAGAGATTGAAAGAAATATTTCCAAGGGCTGTATGTCGTTGGGAATGTGTAGGCGGTTGAAGATCCAGTGCAATGCGCCTAAGGGCAATTGCTTCTTCAATATCCGTTAATGCGCCAAGGCATCGGAACCGGCAAGAGAGGTTGAATGCAACATTATCTAGTGCATAGTCTCGCTTGGGATGCCCAGGTGGGCACAGTTCCAACGCGCTGCGTCCCAGAGAAACTGCCTCGTCGATGTCCGACAGGTCTCCAAGCTGTTTGAAACGCTCAGAGAGGTCACGTGCAAGGTGACGTAGTGAAAGTTCTCTGTCGTCGTGCCCCAGCGGGCGAAGTTCCAACAAGTTCCGCTTGTATGCGATTGCTTCTTCCAAATCGGTCAGTTCTCCGAGCTGGTTGAAACGTTTAGAGAGGTAAAATGCAACCTGATGCATTGTATAGCCTCGATCGGGGTTGCCGTGCGGGCAAAGTTCCAATGCACGGCGTGCGAGATGGAGCGCCTGATCCAGGTCAGTCGATTCCCCTCTCTTCTGGAACCGATTGTAGAATGGTTTGGTACGTCGAAGCAGCGATCGAGCGGATGTATCTGGAAAATACGTATATTTACTCGTCCGAGTACTCCGAGTCAATACTCACCTGAATCCGAGTCGGACATTGGGATGCAAGCAGATGGCGTAGTATGCACGAGACGGATCGCCTTAGTCCTGTTTAAATGTTCCTTCAGCCGTGTAATCGTCTAAGCCGTAGCACATACTTGCAAGGGTGACCTAAGGTTTCCACTAGGTCGACAGCGGGGGGGTGTCACTCAACAGCGAAGGTGAGAGGAAGTGTTAGAAGAGCCCAGCTCGATCGCGAGCGCTCGCCTCGCCATACACGAGGCATTTAACGCCCGCATGCCCATAACCCACGGTGGCAGAGCTAAGGTCTGGGCAAATATTGCGCGCGAGATAAGGTCGCCGTAATGACATAGTCGGCAAATTCCGACTACCTTTTTGACTCTGGACAATGTCCACGACGAGGACGTTTGCACCGCGCCCGTCGACTACAGTGCCCCCAGCCACGCATGCCTACGAGCCTCTTGTCAAGTCCGTACTGAGCTACCGACTGCTCTACAACGTCTTTTGCTACTCTGCCGCCTTTTCACTTGCCTCGACCGTCTTGCTCACCGCCGACGACGATGCCAGCGTCCTCTTGCGCTTCTTCAGACCAAGTACATGGCTCCTCGCCTCGCTCACATGGGTACTCGGCGTCCTACCCATCGTCGTCGTCCGCAAAATCTTTTTGACGCGTACGTGACACGTGTGCTGGTTTCATCCTCGGGTTCACCCTACTCTCTAGCGACTCATGATCCTGCTTCGTCGCCGTCTAAAACAATGGCAGCTGCGCTCGCAAAGCCGACGACGCGTCGGTGGATCGCCGTCTACGCCGTGTCTGCGCTGTCGCTTCTCTCGCTCGAACTCGCCCGTGCATGGTCCCAGAACCAAGACGTTCGTCTGTCGCTCTTTTTAAAGTCAAGGTGCGTGACCCTTTTATGGCCTGACGAAGATCTGCAACGCTTGCACGCAGAAGATATCCTTATCGTCTCAATGGTCGACTCGTCTTTTTCGCGTTTGCCCAAGTGTGGTTGGCCGTTGGGTTTGCACTTCGAAACGTCATGCTGGAGCGCTTTGTCTTTCACTGGGCAAAAGAATCGCCCTCTTTACGTGCGGTAGGTCCTTTTGTGTTCTCGATCGTTTTTAATCTGAAATGTGTAGCCATTTTTGCCGAAAAATCTCTCCATGCTGTTGCTCACCACCACGCTCTTCACCTTTGTGTCGTTTGCCGTTTACAACGTGGCGTTTGGGCTCGTACGGTCACTCGTCTTGCCCGTGTTGCTCAGGATACCTCTCCTTCGATCACTCCTCAAGCCGTTTGTCGGTCACTTTATCAGAGGTCCTTGGACGTTGACCTTGCCGTTACGACACCTTTCCCTCGAATCTCGCACTTTTATCCTCGGCTTGTCTATGCTGGCTAACTGGGAATTCGCTGAATCTCTGTTCGACGTTTTCATTCCACAAGTACGACATTGCATCCCCGTCTTGTTTCAACTGCTGACAGTATCCCAGCCTGTCAAGGTGGCTTCGTCCACTGCCGATCCAAACGTGACGCTCGTCTCGGGGATCACATCCACGGACCCACTCTACCTCTATTTTGCTTACGCTGAACTTCGCGAGGTCGCTTCGGACAACACCCCTGCCAGCGCCACTCGCCGAACGGCGCTCTTTTCAGACCAGAAATTCAGCCCGTCACTGTGGAACGTGCTGGCGCGCGAATCGCTCCTGCTTCTCGGCCGGGACTACCAGACGTTTCTACGGCGAGGTGCACCTGCACCGTCAGACGCCCCCGCCCCCTCCGCCCCTCCGAAAACAGCACAGCCCCCTTCGACGCCGCTGATTCGAAAACCAATTTACAAGCCGTCAGAGCAGTCTCCGGTAACAAAAGTGTTGGACACGTTGGCGTCGGATTCGGACCTGACCAAGGCGGCTGAAGCGGTTGCTTCTGAAGTGGGTGCGCGCATATTAGAGGCACCAGTTCCGGAGCTTTTCCGGTCGATTTCGTCGCCTCCTGTTACTGCGCCGCCACCGACGACGGCGCCCGTTGCAGTGCCGCAGCCCAATCTGTTGAACGAATACGCTACACACGCCAAAGCGCAGTGTCGGCAGTGGGCGGCGCAGCATGCGCCGTCGTGGTTCCGGGAAACCATGGCCCGCTGGGATGCATGGTGGAACCGTGACCGCATACACAGACTGACCGAAAAGAGCCTTCCCAACCGCGATCTGGACGCGCTCATCGTCGAAGGTAAACGCGAACGGAACTCTTTTTTTCTTGCGACCGTGCTCACTTTTTCGCAGTGCTCGCTGGCCTTGTCTGTGCGTCGTTGACCGAGGACCGGTTTGGGGTGGTGCAACGCGACATTCCGCGTATTCTAGAGGCACTATTGACCTTTTTGAGTGCGTTGGAAGAGTATCACGGCGAGGTGACCAAGCGATACGTTCCTCCGACGCCCGACGAGATCATTGGCGGGAACGCGCGCGTGCTAGCCGAAAAGGAACGAACGCGGGTCGAGGTGGCCAAGGCGACCGAGGCGATTGGCGTCGTTGCGGACGGTACGTGGGCGTGATTTCTTTTCCTCCCCTTGATGGTGTGTGGCTGACGGTCGTGGTAGCGTTAAAGTCGGGCGTGGCGGACGTGGCGAGGACGTTTGGGGACAAGTTGGTGGCGTTCAAGTTTCCGCCGAGGGTGGCGAGGAAGCTACAGACGTTTGTAGATTATGCGTGATCGATGGGTGTCGTCTCGGACGTGTCTTGCTGGCTGTCTTGTCGTATGTATGTACAATACGCTCGATCGCACGTTTGTCGATAAGCGATAACGCGTATGCTTGGCGTCGTCCAAGTATCGGATGATCGTCCGATGTGAGCCGGTGGTTAGCCGGCATTCGAGTCGTTTTTTTTGTCAATCGTCAGACCCATAAAGTCAGACCGAGTCGTCCTTGTTTTCGATTTGAAATCTCGCCCCCGTCCTCCGAGACCGATCGATCGGAGTGACGCCTTGCACGACAACGTGCTCGTCCCCGTCCTCAAAGAAACAAGGCGAAAAAAAAAAGGAACCGTCGTGGTCCACGCCACAACTTGGTCATATTTCAGACCTCGATTCGATGCCATCAACGATCTAGGCTGCAAGAGTACTACTTAGGTTACACGCTCGTCTCTGCAACGTTTCCGCGAGGGGGATCGACGCGTCCTTCAGTGCCGATTCCGATTGTCTCGCTCCAACCCCGAGGACTCGCCGGCCGCATCAACCCGCTGTGGCCCAGGCCCCACCCCCCCGGCGGCGAACCGACTCGCTTGCCGATCTCGACGATCCAATGATGCATCCCATGCTAAGAGATCGGCTCCGACGCGCGAAGCGAGCGACGGGGTGGGCGGGTTCTAGACAACGCTGCCTACTAGTCCATCGTCGATCGACGAGTCCAAGGTCGGCAAAGTCAAAGGTCGAGGCGGAGTAGAGATGCTGCTCGTCCGGGCGCGACGCTTGGTCGATAAGAGACGACCTTGTTCATACGCAGTAATTGAACGCGGCCCTCCGCAGGGACAGCGCCTTTCCTCCCTTTTTTATTTTTCGCACGCTCGATGAAGCCGTTTGAAAAAAAAAAAAGGGCGCTTTCGAAATAGGTGACGTTATATTCATAACACAGCGACCCTCTCATATAACACTGAGTCTTGCCAGCATCAGCGGCGACGGCTCTACATGTAACATGTACATACACGTAAAGCAAGACAGCGTTGTCTGCAAGGTGTCCGCCTGCTACCTGTCTGCCACAGACAATGGAGAACCCCGGTCGCACGAAAACGGACATAAAGGGTGGCGTAAAGCAACAACGTAACGACGGTATCAACCCAATACGGCAAGTTCCGTGTCAATGAACGGTAAGGGAAGTCCAAGAAAACGTTCTGGGGATACACACAGCCCATTCTTCTTCCACACGTTCCATTCTCAAAAAAAACACATACGGTACACTCCCCTTACAGCGACGAGCATGTGTACAAAAAAAAACTAGTTCTACCTCGTTCGCATACCTGTGAAAAAGAGAAATCATGCATGGTGTACGGGTATAGGGTAATACGCTAGCAACGCTCGTGATCGTGTCGTGACGAAAAAGAAAGAAAGATGGATAGTTTATAAAAAGAGGACGATCGTCCATGGTGATCTAATCCCGTTCATAGGGTCATGAGAACGACGATAAAGTCATCTCGGGGTACTCTGCCTGAACCTGTTCGGGTAACGACGGGTCAGAGACGTTGTACCCGACGTATTGGTATACGCGCTCCCGCCCTGGAAGGGCCGCACGCACCCGGCGCTGCATCTCGCTCAGCCGACCGCTCGCTTTCCACAGCCCGAGCTGGTCCCAGCGCGCACGGACGGCCATGCGGAGGGCCGTCCGACGACGTGCGAGCGAGGCACGCGAGGCGTAAAACTGGGCAGGCACAGAGGATATACTAGGCGTGATTGGGCGTTCTGTTGAAAGAGTCAAAACGAGTCAGGATTGACCAGGTGCCGACGTACCTGGTGACACGACGATATTGAGGGGCTTGGGGGCACGCTTGTCGGATTTAGCGCGCTTGACGAAGCCCTTGACGCAGCCGGAGAACCAGTAGGCGTGTAGGGGGAATATGGCGGACATGAGGATAGCTGGGCCATATGACCCGCCAGTGACGTGATGTCGCTGGATAAAGAGGGATGCACAAAGAGCGATGTGGAAGGCGATGCGCGTCGAGAAGAAGCAGATGGCGAACAAGACGTCGGAACGGAGACGTGGGACCATGCTGCCGAGCGCGAGAAGAAAAGTGGGAATCTGCAGAGATGAGCGGCGACCCTGAAAGCGCACGAAACGCTCACCTCCATGACCGCCGCGAGGGAAAAGATGTGGCTCCAGCCACTCTGGACGGCGTACTCGACGATGAAGATGTAGACGGAGTGGTGTATCCAGCCGGTGAGCAGGTTGACCTTGCTTCGATAAAAGAGCATGCCCATCGTCAAGTCACTAGGGTAGATTGGTCACAGTGTAGCAAAGGGGAGCATTGATCGGACCAACACGATGAGATAGGCCTGGAAGAACCTGCTGACGCTGTCTGTCGCGAAGGCTGGAAAGGACACGAGCTTGAGCTGGCCGCGTGCGACTGCGTACTGGATAATCAAGGGGAGACTGCAGAGGGACATGACGGCGCTGCTGAGAGCGGTGAGGACCCATGCGCGCTGCTTGAGGGAGTCGCAGCGACGGGCGAGGGCGAGGAAGGCGAGGACGAGAGCAAGCGCGGATACCCCAAAGGCGGGCTCGTACGGGAGCGCCGCGAGTCTGGAGAGGAAGGTGATCATCGGGGTGGCGACGTGATAAGGAGAAAAAGAGAGAAATGTCGTGTCCGCGTTTTAAGAGCGCGCGGGAAGCGAACCAGACGAGTCGGGCCAAGCACTTACTAAATGGCAATTTGGCACGTTTCCAGGAGCGTGAGCCTGGGAGATAACACGAACGTGCAACAACCATAAACAGCTCATCGCCCTCTTCCGCTCTCTCCCAGCTACGCCTCAACTTGCTTATATAGGTCCACACAGCGACAGCCCTCCTCCCTCTCACAAACTCTACGTACAGCAATTCAATCACTCTCGGCCTGCTGAGACATGGACCAAACCTCACAGGGGCTCCGAAGCACGTCCAACAGAACACCAACCTGTAAATTACAGCATACACTTGGGGTCCCGGGGATGCGTATCCAGACAATACTTGCCAAAGTCTCGTCATGGGCCTTCATTCTACAATACGGTAATGGATTTCATCGCGTTATATTGGTTTCTTGAATAGGGTCAACAGCATCTCCACGAGCATGTCTGAACTGCCATCACCTCTGAAGACCCTGTGTTCATCGATTTCATCCACATATTCAGAGGCACCAGAAAAGTGAGCAACCTCGGAGCATGTAGCACGAAGGGCAAGCAGTTCGGGGGCGGGAACCGGAAGATGTTTAGCATCCGGGATCGAGAATGTGACGAAATGGGACATGTTGGGCTATAACCGATGCATTTGACTTGATAACGATCCTTTTCAGACTGTTACCAAATGAATCGACAAGCGTCGTGGCCCAGCGGAGTATTAGTAAAACTTGCCGTGGCTTCAAAGTACAACATGAGCAGACTGAACGTGTAACGCACCTCGTTCAAAGAAAGGACATTGGTCAGGGAATGAAACTTCTCCCCGCTGAAATTGTCGGTGGACAATTTCAATGAGGAAAAGCTCAATGTCATCATTGAGAAGGGCCAGTATAAAAGCGGAACAGTCAAGCTGAACGTGAGTTGTGCACTATGATCTGACCACCTGTACATGTGTACACACACCTTGGAATTTTTGGGGACCACCAAAGAGCGTGGCATATACTGGGATAGCACGGCCAGTCGTTGTATAGGTACCACATGTGCCCGATCTTGGGAACTCTTGCCGTACCCATCACAACACGTCTCCATCCGTCTCGACCGAAAGCCTGCAAGGGAAGCGAGAATCAGGCAAGGAAACAATCTTGCGGTCGTTCACTGACGTGAAATTTGGCGTGCGCCTGACTCCTAGTAGCCTTGGAGATGTTGATCTTGGGGTACCTGGCGCCTTGGCACAACCTGAAGACCATGAACTCGAAGAGAATTCGATGTCTCCTGAGTGCGGCGTCCGATCGTCGTACTTTTTGGCTATGATATAGATCGGCATGCAAGGAGCAAGGAAGAAAAACAGAACATTCACAACGAGAAATGAGACGTTCAAATAGTGCACTGACCTCAACGATGTCGTCGTCCTTGGAGTAAGTAGCCGGGGATCCGCGCAGCTTTTCGTCGAATGCGGCGAGTTTGTCTTCGTATTTGAGGCAGACGTCGTATACGTCGAGGTTATTGGTGGCATCGTCGACGACGATACGTTGTGCTAAAGGAGAGTCGAGCGGAAGTTGAATCGGGTTGGTTATCGGTCACGTACGTCGCATGTCACGATTACTATGCCACGCCTCTCGTTGCTCCGATCCACCTCTGGCGTAACATTCGCGTCGAACCTAACGACATCTGGATCGAATACATACCCAGCCTATCTCAGGAACCGTCGGGCGAGTCTCGGCATGTCGACCCGGGCCGGAATATGCGTCAAGCCCAATGCGGACAGCCGTTGACGAAGCGACAGCGGGCATATATGTCAGACGATGTCCCGAGACGGGATGGCACAGCCGAGGGGTCACGAAGACGGTATAACGTCGTCCACAGCGACAGGCAAGACACCGATCCGAAGAACGTGCACCGACTAGCCTAGGACACGTTTGAAACGAACAGCACTGAAAGAGCCATGGTCGATAAGACCGGCGGGGATGCGATTACTATGATCCGGGACGCGTACTCTGGAGAGGTCAAGGACCTTGGAGTCGCGGGGCGTTTTCCCTCCGACGGTCCCAGCTTTCGGGAGTGCGTGGTGGATTGCCTTGCATTCCGTTCCGGGCGTTATCTCGACGTCATCGTGGCCTCTTGTTGGCAAGAACGCACGTGTAACATGTAAGTATGAGCCTACCACTTCGTCATGTTGGGCTATCGACGATGAAATGTTCTTCATTGGTACTCGGTCTAGGCTGCGCGAAATTTTTGACAAGTGGTGGATCGACCTGGGAATAAGTGGTGCACACTGCATCCCATACACCCGGACCACAATTTAATGCGACGCTATGACCAATACGTAATCTGGCGAGAACGAGTACAGGTGACTCCTTTGCAGACGAACATGGGTCAAAGTGAGTAGGTCGACTTCTAAGGTCCGACATAGATGTACGCGATCCGCTGATCAAACTGTACCTTGCTTCCATGTATGAAAGGCCCCTCGTCGTCTAGTGCAACGCCTCCGCGAACGCCTCTCACGAACATGGTGACCAACATTCGTCTCCTGCTGCATCACTTTTTTTTTTTTTGCTCAGGCCACGACGAACGAACGAGAACGAGGCCTCAGGTTAGATATGTACGGTCCCCCCAAGATATGCAGAACGACGACGGCGAGCCTGCCACGAAATACCGGTTCACTCGGACTAACCAGCGTGGATTACTGGGCGTTTGGACATGGCAAGCACATTTGGTATGATCGTCATGTGTTCAGTATCAACAGCACAGAATTTGACTATAATTTAGCAGGAGGCAATGGATATCAAGCCTCTTGAGACAAACTTCATACTACGTCCAGCTGGACATGAACATAAAGTACGCCCAATATGTACGTACTTCAAGTGACAACTTGGGGCAAATTCATGAGCATCACAATTCGTAAGACCTTTCGCGAATGTACTTGAATAACGCTGAAGAATTTCCTCATAAAAATACGTATATCCAGCGTCGCAAACAAGCAGTAACGGTATGTAGGCAATACAACTTCATCCGAACAACGAGGTACAAGATACGTGACCTCCGCGGACCGTACGAACGTAGGTTGTTGGCCATTAATCAAACAGAACCCCCAAGCTCTCGCGCTGAACGTGACCACGCGCACATATTTTCTCACAGAATATGAAGGAAATGCGAAAAGTTCGATTTCTCGATGACGAAGCTTGTACATCCTATGCGCCGGTCACATGTACTGCTTTTTGTTCATAGCACGAGGACACGTCACTACGTTTGAAATAACATGCTTCCACACGTTTAATATGCTACGAACACTTCACATTCTCAGTTCTTTTGTACAAAGGAGCGACACGCGTAACGCACATCAAAAAAAGACAACGACCGAATGAGACGCATATACGAAGCGGATAACCTGTCGATATTCGGGGGCACTGGCATTCGCTCTTTCCCCGCTGACGGACGCCTCAGTCCTCCATGCATTTTTTCGATGGACCGGCACAAAGCCATTGCCTCACCACCTCGGATTTCATGCAATGTCTTCGACTCTTCATCAACCCTGGCCCCACTCTTCCAGTCGAAACCCGTCCACTTGTGTTCCCTCCGATTCTCCGTCTTCTTCCACGACATGGGCTAGACCCGGGAGAATGTCCGCGAAGGTAATGGTAGAAACGGCGCCGCCTTGACTATGGAAGGACTGCGACGTCGACGTGACGCCGAATCCGGTGTCGATCCCTTGCCATGTTCGACGCCGCTCAAGGTCACACCGCTCTCGCACGCCGATGATGAGCCGAGGCATCATGACGCATATGGCTATGAAACCGAGCGAGTCGAGGGAGAGAACAAGCTTGTTGTCGATGGCATTTTCGTCCAGTAGTAAATTGAGGATGTTGTTGAAAAGGTTCCTAGTTGTCCGCACCGTTAGGAAAATGTTCTGATCGATACTGGATGAGACCTACGCGAGGAAATAGAGAATTCCGTGTTTTACGAGCAGCCGCATGCATCGATTAGGCCGCCACTGTCTGTTCGCTCTGTATATAGAAAGTGATTGTCTCATGGACGGGATGAGAGCGAGAATTAACAGTGCAACGCCAAGAATAAGTCTCTGCAGTTCGTTATAAAAGTCAAGAAGGGATGGGGTGTGGCGGAACGAGGAGCCGCAGAAAGAGAAACCAAACAATTGAGTAACCGTGTCTGAAGAGGAGAAGTTTAGATTTCGGCGACAATGACCGAGGTCGATTCGGCGCACCTGAAAAGTGGCTGTTGGGTTTGTAGTGGATGCCTGTCAAAACAAAACCAACGATGACCTGTGGTATGTAGATAAACAGGAGTGCGTAAAGAACTATATTAGAGCGACTCCACATCGCGTACACGCGCAGGATCATAACTACTGTAGTACATAATCTGATCAGGAAACTTCTCATTAGGAAGTGTAACGGCTCACGATCTGCAGCGAAGAGGAATATTCGGTACTCCCAGACCGTGATCTGAAAGATCATGTTGCCTTTAAAACGTTCATATCTCACTTTGACGCGATCAAAAGACAATTAATTGATATGCTCACATCTAAGGAAGATGAGTACAGTTTCCATATGAATATGGCCACATACGTCTACGAAAATATGTTAGCAATGGCAAAGTATAAAGGAAGTAAGGACTAACTCTTTCAGGGCCCGGGATAAAGGCAGTTCCGTCTGGGAATGCACTCGGTTAGCTATGTAGGTAAATTAACTTTCAAAAGATTATCGACATACAGAACCCATTAAGGCTTGCGTATGTATTCCCCGTCAGTGTTTGTGTGCACCAAAATGACGACACACTTACATCGCCCAAGAGAGACCAACATATCGCACCTAATGAACTGTTACATAAGTAAATACGCAGTGAGGATGGATACGTACCAAAACGAAAATTGAGGAGATCAATGACCAGGGTCTGCGCTACGGTGTTGTTGTGGACATATTAATTGGCAGACGGGTGCTGGCTCACCCAAATATAGTTGACCTTTTTCAATGTTGTCAGCCAGCAGAAGAAAAGGGCATAAAAACATACCTCTCTTGGAATGTTGAGGGCTGAGGGACAAGCAGTTAATTTGGCGAAAATATTGAATACTAGAGACCTCACAGTAGTCGTATAGAACAGCCGTAACAGTCATAACTGCACTGTTATCCAGATTGATCATCAACGAAATATATGGGGAGCGTACCTGATAGACAGTTATTTGTCTGCAGGAGTTCCAGAGCTGCCTCTGAATCGGAGGTCATGGAAGGTGAGTGGCCAAGTCAAACGAAGGGAAGGGGAAGATAAAGAGAATGCTGGCGGCAAACTGCGCCCTTATGCTCATTTTTCCGGCATACTTTCGAGGTAAGAACACAAGAAATAATTTTTTGCACGGCGGTCACCTTCATTTCGGACCTTGCTAAGGAAGCGATTTATGTAAGCTCTGGCCGTCGGTCCGGTACAAGTTGGAGTTAATTTGAACTAGTACCACATACTTAGAAAAATAACCAAAGAATGCTCCTCCCACTAACCGTCTGCTTTTAAAACTCTGCTCTTTGATTGTCGCTTCCCTCAATTGAAGCACACTGGCCGCAACCTGGACCACTTGGAGAAGTTATCAATGACGGTCTATAAAAAAAAATTGCACCTTGCAGCCAAGATCAGGCTACATATGTAGAGCTTCGCGAAGTCTCAAGTTACTGAGCAGAAATTCACCGTCCATTCAACGGAGTCCCCCCTAGTGATGTTTTTGGCACCCTGGCCACCTTACCCCCGCCTTAACTGCCCAACTGCCTCATTGATTCCGATGAATCATTGAAGCCTCGATCCAAAGAAGAGAAAAATGAAGTTCCCCGTCGAAGATAACTTCGTGTGCCCATATGGTACAATGTTTCGATTAAATACTCTTCTGGCTCGTAGATGACCTCCGCCGAACCACGTGGTGGTCCATGGACCGCAAAGCAGGAAAGGAGCGCCTTTGCATTTTCAAATCTGAATCTTTCTCGCGCTCTCAATCCGCCATATCTTCGATTCCTACTGAATACTCTCGCAACTTGTTAGTCGTCACCTAGAAGAGTCGGACTGACCGGGTCATTCGCCTCAAGGTATGATCCTGGTACCTCGTTCGGTGTATTATGTCGCGCAGAAATGATGCTGTAATTGAGGTATGTAACGCGGCGAGCGCGTCAACCGGGCTATTACTTACGCTCCCAGTCAAGTTGTTGATGGGGCATGAACGGCGTTTAGGAAGGCACACTAGGACCGAGCCCTTTGATTCCTATACTACTCCCTTTTCGGAGTGGTTCAGACTGTGACCGGTTTGAAGTAAGTACACTCGATTTTTGCGCCATAATGTCAGCTGACAATTCCGAGCGCTTGGTAAGTACTACGAAGACCTCGCACAACGACCAAGACAAATTGAGTCTTGCCAATATCCCACAACCAAACACCCGGTTCGTTGAGGTCATGCTTGAGTTTAATGATTCACGAACTAATATAAGTACTGTCGCCACAGGTATGAAAAGACAGACTCTGTCCGCACTCGCCCGTCAAAGAGGCTCCGCTAACCATGGATGATTCAGTTGCGGATCTTACGACGACATCGAAGTTTGGATCCTTGCGAAGACGACGTTCAACGGTACGTATTGCCTGTACTGGCGAGGCATTGACGGTCTGGTTCACATATTGTGCAGAACGTTCGACAGTAGTCAAGGGAGACAAGTTGATAACGATGAAAGGATCTCACGTTTGGTATCATGATATCGTGCGTGGATCTCGAGTCTTCATTGTCCTTTCCCTAGTCATTTTATTTCATGCATGCCTCATGTGTCCCGGCCTTGTCGATCCCACACTAGAACCTCCCAGAGCCGCCGAGATGGTAGGTACTCTGAGATAACCACTTGATGCCCTTGACCTGACCAGATACCCATGTGCGTTCAGAGCACTCTTGCATTATTGCGCCTCTCACATTCGAAAAGAGTTCGTGCCGTGGCTAGTGATGTGCCGGCCTGGCCTAAAAGCCATGAGCCGGCCAAGCCGAGCCCTCATAGGCCAGGCCGGGCCAAGCCATGGTGGCAGCTTGAGGGGGCTTATGGCCCGGCCTGGGGTTTTTGCAAGCCTTAGCCAAGCCGGGCCAAGCTCTCAGAGCCGTGGCCTCTGAGTACTGAGTCAACGGAGTTGTCACTATTTGAGTACTTGAGCAGGAAGCACTCATTGATCGCTGCACCTTGAAACCAACAATCAATGGCTGGATTTGTACATGGGGTATACCCGGCGGCGCCAAGCGCGCCTGGTGACCTCCCTGGTCACCCATGGTGACCCCGTGGTGACCCCGTGGTGACCCCAAGCGAGGTCCCACGCCAGTACATGCCCTCGCGCCTGGCGTGGGAGCAGGTCTGACCCTGAGAACCGAAAAAAGAAAAAAAAAAGAGAAAAAGGGGGAGATGCCGAGGTCAGCTGACTCAGCAGCGTGACTCAGCCGCCGGCCGGCTCTTCGCACAGGCGCACGCGCAGGGTGCGCACTTCCCGCTCCGTCCGTTCTCTGCCATCGGTCCGTCCGTCGTGCTCGACGCAACGCAACGCGACGCGCCGCACCGCACGCTCTCTCCCTTTTCGCTTTTCGCTT
>JBBPMJ010000339.1:0-35073 GCA_038090255.1 Austroboletus niveus
AATTTCATAATGGAAATGAGGTAATAGAAGTGTTTGTATCTGTTGTCACATCATCAATTACATAATATTGTCATGACTGAGTACTTACATAAGATCTATAAGCACTTTACAGCATCTTACAATCCAATACATGTAGTCAGAAGCAAAAGTCAAAAAACTGTCTGAATGAGTTGTCACTTTAAAATGGCTGCCAATCAATCAAATCTTAACCAAATCTCTTGACCCTTGTACCAATAGAAAGCCAAGAGTAAGTACTTCATTCCATACACTAACCATGTTTGAGCGAGGATTAGGGTTATTGCATTTAGGTATGCTTAATGAAAAACATGCAAACATCTGGACAGTTTTTTGAGCCACTGTATGTGTATGCATGATCGCAACATCTCTTCTGCAATCCATGCTGGCATCACAACAGCAAAACAAATGCTCAACCGCTATTATGGACTGATGGACAGCTCTGACATATATCAAATCACGATGAGTAAGTCTAATAATCACTAACTATGTACAGTACATCTAACTGTCTTTCAGTTCTCCACCCTCATTGTAAACTACATTATTTCAAGCTCACCAACTGAAAAGATGAATGGATTCACACCACTGAGCAACTCATATGTGAGAAGTTCAAGCTTTGTTACACAGTGGAGGAAGACCACAACTCTGATTTCAGTGAAACCAGGATGCTGTTAGTGAGTGTTGAACTTGCACTGTTCCAGGTGACATGTATTAGGTGTCAAGCCTGTACTTAGGCTCGTAGCAGCATGGATCATAGAACCTACATAGGGGCAATGACTCTATCATACCAGATAACCATGTACTCACTGAGGGGTGAGAACTGAGCTTGGGGGCTTTGTCTGGTGGTGGTGGTTTGAGGTAAAGAAGTTGTTATTCAAGCGGAGTTGGAACTCTACACTTTATACTAAGTATGCTACATATTAAGTAAGCCTTTCTCATGTACTGAATATACACTACTCAGGCTATAGATAAGTGTTCTATAGTTAGTTGCTTTCAACAGTGAGTACTTTTAAAACTAGTTGGTTGCTTCCTACTGACTACAAATAAAAAGAATGGGAATATGTTCAACAGTATGGCCTTTCTTGCATCTCCAAAAGCAGCCAATCTTCACAATGAACTGGATAGGTATTTAACAGCAGACATTGAGCATGTCACTGATCCCTTCCTGTGATGATATGAGTGCCACATGACTTATCCTCACCTCTTCTGCATGGCCTTAGACTATCTCACTATTCCAGGTACATACTTGTACTGTAGTATGCTCATTTGCTAACTTCCCTTTTCTAGTGATGTCTATTGATGTCAAACAGCTTTTTAGCCATAGTCGACTCATTCTCTCACATGTCTGCTCTGGACTATCAGCACAGTCAACATGTGCTGTCATGTGCTTGGGGCCTTGATGCCTTTTAAAGCTTGTCGATTCGGCTGATTTTAAGGTCGCAGCAGAACTCCCAGATATTGAAGGGAAAGAGATGAAGGAGCAGTAAGATAATAGATTTAATTACATGTCTTGTCCGAGTCACTTGTTACCTAGAATAGATGACTGTGTTTGAGTGGTACCCATGGGTAAACCCATGATGGATATGGGTATGGGTTTTTTTTTGTTGACCCACTGCTTAACCCACACCCACCTTGTGGGTATGGATATATAGGTGGGTGTGGGTGTGGGTATTGGAGCTGATATCCCAGGGTATACCCACGCTATGCCCTATCTGAACCTGAACCTGAACCTACTAGCCCTGGCCTGAACCTGAACCTGAACTGAACCTGAACCTCAAGGTTCAGTTCAGAGATTCAGATTCAAACCTTAGGTTCAGAACTGAACTTTGGCAGCCCTATGGATGTGTGGCATAGATAGTCTAGGTGTGTGTGCTGTTTCTGCTTTGCACTTCTGATGCTGATTTAACTACTTAGTGATCAGCTTCCAGCTGTGTTCCACCTCATTTTGAGCCACAGTGTGTGCCACTCATTATTCCATCTGTTTCATTGACATCGCTGCCTATCTTGTGCTCCCAGTTGCCTCTGCCATCCCCTCACTTGACCTTTTCACCTATGCCAATTTTTCCAAGCATCAAGCCAAGCATCAAGCTATTTATTTTAGTTCCAGGAATACTTCTTGAGGTCTGTGGTGCAGTGATTAGTATGTAGAGTGGTATTTGTTATTGGAAGTGATTGTGGTCATGAGTTTGATACAACAGATTGGCAAATTTTTTAGCCAGTGATTCCTGTAATCACTTCCAATTCAGCATTGTGATCACTTCCAGTTCAGTGTTGTACTCAGTTATTTTAAGTGATCACATCACTTCCACTTCATGTGTGGTTTTCTGTATTTAATTGATCAGGTTTTAAGTGATTCAACCAATGAAAATAACACAGCTCACCACTGATTCATAAGTCATTCTAGCACTTAATATAACTGATTTTACTATCCACAGTGTTTCTAACGTGGTTTTGAATTCCTAACGCGAGCTTCACAGTTCTAACGCAAAGCAAACACTTTTAGCGCGATTTCTAAAGCTATGGCAGCAATTTGTAGCGCTAAGGAATATTGTCCGCTCCTGCCCCTGTGTAGTCTTCAAGACTACTCCTCTCTATTTTGTCGCAACAAACTGCTATGATCTTGAACAGAAATATCATGTACCTACACCATGAATAGTAAAATCTGTTTTCATTGCGGAGTTCTGCGAATCCGCCGTGTCGCTACACGATCAAATAAGGGTTTTATCTCAAGCTTGGATAGCATCCCAACAGTCCTACGATGCCGATCAACTTCAACACTGGCGGTTCTATGACCATGCGCGATAACACAATCACCGACATAGCGGGCAATGCAAACGTCACTCGATACCACACCAATACAACGAACAACAGTAGCCGCTCCGTAGGAATCGGAAGCATCATAGGTAACACTATTTATCTTGGAAAGATCCCTAATTTTGCCAACTAATGTTCTGGTAGCTGGAGCGGGTGGACGAGGAGGACATGGAAGTGGAAGTGGTGACTCAGGGAGCGGAGGGGCAGGTGGCAACATTAGTTTAGGCTTCGGCGACACTAGCAACTGTGACATTGGAGGTCAGACTCGTTTTTGCATGTTAGGACTATCACTAAGCTATTTCTTTCTCAGCTGGAGACGGAGGATCGGGAGGATCGGGAAAACTCAAGGGAGGATCTGGAGGGGCCGGGGGAAACACGACGCTTTGCTGAATGTTAAGCGCTTTGAACATTCTTTCTTGCATTGCATATATGTATACTCAACGTGCGAGAGCTGTTGTTTTTACAATCAGTGACCTTGCCCTCAAGGACACGTCCGACGTGATGACGTGATGCTGACAAACGATCTCGACTTCCAACTCTCGCCGGTACAGTCGTGGAGCTGTTGTTTTACAATTGCAAGGTGTTTCATTTCATCAACATCTATCGGAGAGGGGAGCTTCGACGCTGAGAAAAGTAAATTGGAGGAAAAATAAAAATTCAAGTTCAAGCCAAAACAGAGGACAGCATATTAGGGACACTTCATTACGAAAACGACCCTGAAATTCACTATGCTTGTAGAATAATTCTCCCTGCGTTGTTGGTGTACAGGCGGAAAGTAGTATTATGAGAGTACGTGAATTAGAAAATGGACATTGGATTGTCGAATGAGCACAAACCGGTTTCAGTGTTCTGACATCTACCGGTTTCGGGGTGCCTGCTTTATTAGTGAAGAGGACCCCACCGAACTTGCTCGTGTCAACGGGCTCCCCTTCTGTTTAACAATTAGCTGGCGCATTATTTACGAATTAATTCAAACCTGTATAGTCCGGTGACACGGCATAAGCCTGGAGCATGACAGGGGGACCACACATGATAATATCATCAGGTCTAAGGACATAGTTCATGCTCGAGCTCATCTAATGCTGTGGAACGGGAGCCTACAGGAGCTTGGTCATGAGAACCGGAGAAAAAACATCGTTGTCTGTGGGGTCGATCGTGCCTATGGTTTGTGAGTGAAATGGGAAAATCCAATCAGCGGATGGAGCTCATCTCACAGAGGGCGATGCTCTGAGGAACGGAAGACTTGTTCAGCACTGCCATATCGCTAGTTTCGTGAGGCATTTGTGCGTTCGGAATGAACTCGGCGGCGTCCTCAATATCGTCCAAAATGGCCATGTGTTTGGGCTACAAAAGTTATCGACCCGGAAGATAAGAATGTGGATAGAACCTACCGAGACTGTGACGGTCACATCCGGATAGAGGGTGCCGTTGTCCTGGTTTTTGACAATGCAGAATCCAAATCTGGTGTTTGGCACACAATTATTACAAGTTATATCGTCCTGAACAAGAAGCGCGGGACATACTGACTACCCCAATTCAGAACCGCTTTCATCCGTGCTTGGGGAGCTGTCAGTTGCGCACGAATAGAGAGAAGTTACAACCTACTATTGGGCTGGAAGGCGAGAGTCTAGAATATCACATAGGTGGGGATGCAGTAAGGACAATGAACCGCGGTGTAATAGTTATCCACACCTTCCATACGACAATAGGCTGAGGTTTGTCCGCAGATATGCCAGGGGGAGTAAGGGTAAAAACCAACTTGAAATTCAACTGAGTCAGCGAGAACACACAAAAGAGAAAAACAATTTCCCACTGTGACAGGTACCTTCAGTTTCTTCTTTACATCGTCGATTGACGTATAGACAGTCAGTTTCCTGGACTCGACTACGACCGACGGCTCGGTAAGTTGAATAAGGGTTTCATTCTGTTCGATATTCTCGCTGGAAGAGATAGCTTTGCGATCGTCAGTGCATAATGCCAATGTACGGACGACTGCTGACCCTCGGCCTCAGCCTTCCGCCTTGCGATGGCAGCTTCGATCTGGGCTAACATCAGGAAAAATCCATCAGGCATGTCTGTCTTGTCAATGACGCGGCCACTTTGTACAGACAGCTCAAGTCAATAGTAACTCAAGTAGCTCTAGTCAAAAGAGAAGTAGCGCAAGTTGGTAAGAACGTAACTCATTGAAGTCGATGTCAAAAATGCCAAAGATCACATTGCTGGCAGGATGGACATAAAACTGATACGGTAAAATCTAAGCAATTCAAAGTACTACTACCATTATTCCAAGCTATCTGAGCAATACCTGTCTTGCCGCTCCTGCCCGTACGGCCGATCTGGTGCACATGATCCTCAGTCTCTTTGAACATAGAAAAGATGTGATGGCATGTTAGAAGTCGAGTCTTTTGGAGGCGACACCAAATGCGACCATGAGGTCCTTGGCACCCGATTTGAACGATTTGATCGTATATTTACATTCTTTTTAAACTAGAGAGACAGTGATGTATAAAGCTTCTTGCATGCAACGCACTTTTTAAGCCATGGATCGTGATGTTTCGACACCCTTCAAGAGGAGGTATTCCTGAATATCTAAAGATGATGGCGGGCGGTGCCGTCTACACTCGAGGACGGAAGCCATCTTGACCTCTTGCTTGAGGTATTCAACGACCTGTAGGACGTCCAAATTGGCAACACCTGAACCACTGAGTTGTTGTACAAAGTCTTGAATCCTGTATGACATGGTGCCAAAGAAAAGAGACGTCAGCCGTTGACGCTGCGCACGCGATCAGACAATGTAAAGCAAGCGACAGAACAAGCATACCTTGAAGAAGCTCATGAAGTTTCGGAGGTCGCCTTCGAATCCCAAATCAATCGTCAATCCACGTTGTCCATACACAGAAATTTACAATTAGCAAAAACGAACCGGTTTTTTTTATTCCAGTAGGTCAATGAGTCGCCTAGTCGTGGCAATGATGTTGTGAAATCCCTTGTTCAATTCGTACGAAAACGATTCCGATCATGTCTCGACCAGAAAAGTCACAAGAGGGTGAGCGCGCTAAAATAGGATGCACGCACGAAGTGAGGTGATTTTCTTGGACTTGAGGAACTGAAGGCATCGAGTCAATAAAACGAGGTAACCACATAGGACGACACAATGGAAGACTCAGGAATGAGCGGGCGAAATTTTTTCTCTTACATAAAAAGCCACCCGCTGACAGCTATAGAGTTTCAGCAAAAGTGACCAAATCTGGCAAGCCTTTATTAGGTCAGCATAGGCTCCCACGACCTTTCATGGGAGTCTTTCAATACCTTCAATGCCTGTCAATCCAGGCCGGACGGACTAAGCCAGTGAGGCTCTTTACTATCTCCGACCAGCCCCGGATCCTGTGACCACCATCTCGACGTGTCTGTGATGATTGAAATGACAATACTTCGGACGGCCCAGGCCAAACCAGTACGCCTTAACCGTTGTTGTCATCGAGCGGATAGACTAAGGGAAAAGTGATGGCCCCTGTTGTGTCTCTGCGCAGGACTAAGTATTCACATCAGGAACCTCAGAAACTCCCTTTCAGGATACGATGGCTTATTTTGAGCTTGTCACTTGGACCATAATTATTATTGCCCTGAGTCCATTCTGGTGGAAGCTACAAGTATTGACCATATCCTGCTCCCCTCGGTTCGTTATGTACATAAGCGTGTAGCTCGACAAACAATTAATCTTCTCCGTAGACGTGCAGCTTGATACACCAAGTTTCCACGAAAGCGTTGCGAGAGATCTCAACGAGAGCCTTGACCAGGTACTTCATCCCTCCTGAGAGTTAGGTTCAATACCATACACTCCTTGTGTTCGAATTCCTGCAGCTCACCGATGCCAACACTCCCTTCTGCATCTCTTGTCTCGCTGATGTTTCCAAGTTTGGTTTCCTTAAAAAAGTGGCTCGTCGACTGGCTCCATGGGTCACCTAATCGATCCTATTTGGCCTCGACGTGACCCAGCGATCTGATGGGTGAGTTCTGTACCTTTGTATGGCTGACACTTCTATATCATTGTTTGAGCTTGGCACATTAATGTGACTCGTCGACAGTGATTCTATCTATATATTTATATTTTATACGAAGGAAATCACATAAGATTGAGTGCATGAAAGACAGTTTCGGATCGATTCTGCAAGGTTGTATCTCCCAAGTAAATGGCTGGCAAGCAAATTTTTCGCTCTAGCATTCTCTACAGCAGCGCCGGCGCAGCGTAGCCCCCAGGGTTATCCGAACTGCGGGTTCACTCAACCACGATCTCGGTCTTCTTCACGTCGGCGCTAGACGACGAGGACTGTCACGTCCCCAACATGTATGATCAGACACGACCGCACACCCTACTCATGCGTTCGCTCACCTTGTCTCGCACGCATTCGTGCGTCGTATCGACCTTGATGGTAATGTTCTTTGGTAATCGATCCTAGCCAACAGAAATCTCAAACTTTCCGCGTTCTCCGCTGCAGAGAAAAGACCCACCTTGGCTGGTGTCACGAGCATCGCCATCCGGCGACCGGGTGCTTCGAATGTCGTCTCGTTGTTCCGGGATTCAGCCTTCTGTCCTTCGCGCGAGTTGAGCGTTGCGAGGAGTGTGCTGCAGTTCACTGGAATATCAGAACGCGTCAACCGAGGGCACATGGAGATAGACAAAAGACACACGTCGTCCGAGGAAAAAGTAAAACGTGATGTAAGCGGCCGAGTTTGGCCATAGGTACATCTAGAACTTTGGTCTGCAAAACCAGAGTGGTACGATGTAGCGAACGCTTACACATAAGAGTGAAGCCAGCGCACAAATGCTGTCGAATTATCAGCCTATGATACGCATCTCGAACGGTTCGCGAAACGGACCTGGTCAAGATGCCCGTATTGATACTGAACATGACCTACACGGTCCCCGTCTTTCACCGAAGTAGATTCGCGAAATTAAACACTTGCCATCTTGTTTATCGCCGCATCCGATCTGACGTTGGTCACTGTCATTCAGAATGTACCGCGAGCAAATGTAATGATAATCACCTCTGGAAGCCTGTTCGCGCTCTACGGAGCACACAACAGAGCAAGACAGTGATGAGGACTTCGCCCGCCACTGTAATCACGTTGACCACTTGAGAGAGGCCCTGAGCGAGCGAGGCTTGAGGGGAGTGATCATTATTATGAATTTGCATCATTTACATTTAGAATATTAAGTTGCACATATGTCTTGATGTGTAGGCTGAGGGTTTATCAGCGACATGCTCACGAAATGTAAGCATGAAGTAAAGACGCACGCCTTGGTAGCAAAGACTACCCAATATCGGATCTGTGAATTCCGTATCCTCACGAAACCGTCCGTCACGCACCAATAGCTGCGGCTGTAGATGTCATACCATCAGTTAAAGGAAATCATCTCTGAAAACATGCGACTTGCTGAACTGAGCAATGATAAATATCGCCTGTTGGGGAAGACTGAGAAATTATCCGTGTCTCAAACCATACACAACTCACAGCTGGACTAGTGGCAAACCAGTTTCGATTGCTGACTGTTGGAGTAGATGGGTGACAAGACTCGATTAGTAATGCGTAACGTACGCTTGTAAATGCGGATCGCCTGGAAGCACTGAACAATCAGCGTAGCGGATACCTTGGAGGTCAGTTAGCCGGAATCATCAAACGTGGCCAAACGCAGTACATTGAAGTAAATCGAAACCTGTTCCGCATTATATAAAAATCAACGACGAGCAGAGAATTAAGACTTAAGCGTACGAAAAAGCACCTGACGGAAAATTAGTACAAGACATTTTGTTGACTACTCTAGCTCACCACAAAGTCTTGTTAAGCGCTCGAGTAAAGCCATAGTCTGAGATGAGATACACATAAACTAGAGGCAGGATGAGTACATATGGACAAGCAAAAAAACGAGAACCCTTGCTTCCATGTGTAATAAAGCCCTGGTGAGCAGTGTTTGACAGGAAAACGGCAGCGACCTGAAACGTAACCTCAACACAACGAAAAAAAACGAGAAACGTGCACCGACGGACTGTAAGCTTGTTCTGCCAAGGGTCTGAGGAATGGAAAATGTAGTAGTCCCAAGTCTGAACGCAGCAGGCTGGTGGTTTTTCTTTGATCGGGTAGGAACGAGAAGAGCGTCGTCACACACCTCCATACAGACTAAAAATGATCGATAAGCACCGATTTATTTCACGTATCATACACCTACATTGCAGAAACGATTACTCCTAATAGGAGAGTACCGTAACTGAGACGGACAGTCAAACGAGCACGTAAGCTGACAGGGGGGAAAGGGACATACTAAGAATCCAAGACTCCCATCGTTATTTTGAGAACACAGCGGAGCGACAAGGGAGGGAGCAACCAGCGGGAATCAACGAGGTCGTTCCGGCAGCGGCTCTATTTGAGAACTCAATAGCATTGAAAATGTTCCAAATTCAATGCCAGCAGAGGTTCGTCTCATCCTAATACCACCGTGACGTGGTGCGCCACAAAGGCCTTTGATACGGGCGTCCACCTGTATTTAAAGAACGCCGGTCGTCGCAAAGTAGCAAGTGTGCGGCCGTGCGTTAGTCGTCGTTGATCATGTCCGGTTCACATTCTCTTTCTTCGATTGGTCTGAGGGGCGCTAGAATGCCTCAGGGTGGCACCAATATCATAGCGACAGGCACGAGGAAACTGAAACTTGATGCGATTGCCGAATTCGACGGTTGCGGGTCTCCACCGTGATCTACCGTGACGAGAGCAGCAGCAGTATGTATTAACGTCTTTTGTTCGACTTGTCGGGAAATGATCTGACACGATCCATGCGCAATTTTTCTGTCATGATCAAAAGCACGCGCTTGCGCGATCGCCTAGATATAACATGTCAATGAAACAGTTACAAGGCTCCAAATTATGATTCATCTCATTTTCGTGGCGTCGAATTATACGTCCAAGAGCTCGAGCCGATGTGAGTAACTTCTACAAATGGAAATCTGTAATTACTGCATTTGAGTGAAGGCTCCTGGTAAAATCGCAGCGGAAAAAGTAAGTGTTCATCTTGCTAGCTAGTAACTGAAGCCAAGACTTACCGAGTAAGATCGATAGGACGAACGTGAAGATGGTTGCCTCTCGTTTGCGGCACCATCATGGTGGGCATGCTCCCTTGTACATGCCGCTGGAGGCGGCGTCGGCACTGCACCACCGAACCGTAAACAAATCTGGTGCAAGCGGACTGCAGTATGTTTCTTTGGGGAGAAACAGACACCAAAGAGGGAGAGCGGATGTTCTAAAATACCACCAGTGGGTGATGAATGTTACTGTAGTTATCGATGATGAACCCGTCGACTGAGCATGCATGCTGTAAAGAAGAGTTTGATGCTGAATAGAAAAAGATTGTAGGCAGACTGTGAAAGAGCATATTGGACAATGCAGCGGGGTCCATTCATATGAATCGTCCTCGAGCAGCTCCCATCATGTCTGTCTTTGATTTTGCCCATGTGTTCGAGATGAGATTTCGAAGGAAAAAACCGGAATCCTCTTATGATCCTGTACTGAGTAAGATGAGCTAAGAAGGGTGAATGCTCAAACGGAGTATGTCCCCAGCTTTACTTTGTGTCCGCGTACGGCTCTTTTACCCATTCCGAGGTCGCGGCGATGCGGTAGCCCGTGTAGTATCAGAAATGTGGATTGGTCTCTAATGATCAGTTGACGAAGATAAGTGACGGGCAGGGAGATGAGACAGCGACCGTCGTACAGTATTCGGTGTGATACGATGGTCCGGGAACGATTGAGAGGCTCACGAGCATCGCCAACGCAAGTGCCTTGTTCTGCGAGAGGTAATTGGAGTTGAAATGTCCTTCGTTGGCTTCATTGTCATAGGTGTGAAAGCCAAGGGACAAAGGGCGTGGGAGGACATAGGTACGGTCATGAATCCACTAACTTTGTGAACAGGTTACACCTCCGGTTCGCTGGACACGAGTGTTGTTGCTCCCCTTTCTTGGCTCTCTCTAGTCCAGACTCCACACACAGCCATACCTACCGCGGACCGCCTAACTAGTAACCGCCGGTAGTTGTCAACGACGACGACGTGTCTGAGGTAGCTCCTGTCCCAGCCTCGATTCCTAGCTTTCGCCCTAATGTACCATCTCTCGCCATTCACCATTGCAATCGTCGTTGCATTCATGCTGGGCATGCCGTTGCATTCCTACGTTCTCGCCATTGTCGTTGACGTGAAGGACACAAGCCTTCTGGGGTGATGGGGAGGTGGACGGCACACGTGGGTAAAAACAAGCAAGGAAGAAATGATGTACCAGCACATCGCCGTCAGCATGTTGCTGTGGTGATCTTCCTCCTCTTGACACCGCGCCATAAGCCACCATCTCTGCGGTAGTCGGTCTGGGCCTTTTGACAGCGCTGGAAAGCAGCATCATGACGGTGGGACGTGCCTTGACTCGGACGGGAGTCGTGACCATTGACGTGACGGTTGACGCGGTCTCTTCCATCGACTAAGCATGGCTGGCAGCCAGCATATATCCCTCGCACAGACTGGTCACAGGAACTTCAAGGACAACAGCAACATCAACCACCGGCAGAAGCTTTTGACTGCGTTGTTTTTGCTGCAGTATACATCACGTTTGGAGAACAACAGGAGGCAGAATACTGGGTTTAAAGCTCTGCTTCCGAGTCTTGTTCGATCGTCACGGAGCATATAGATCAAGTCTTCGGATACATTTTTGCAAGCTGGGCTACGATGACGGGCGGATCAGGTATTTTACCTCACATCACACCGTGTTCCAACGAGTTTCCCTTGGTGGCTCTCAACTTGGGGTGTCCGAGTTCTTGGTGCGCCATAGCCACATCCACCCCCACCTCTGGTATTCGCTTTCCGTTGATTTAAGCCACCGCAAGGCGTGTCGTGATGGGACGAAGGCTTGGTAGGCCAGAGCCAAGAGTATACCTTTGGCCCTGGATGTCTTCCATAAGAACTCGAGTCACCCGACTCGCTCTCACAATACCCTGCGACAATGGCTTCGACCGTTCATCACTCACTGCCAGGATCTCTGGTAGGATGGCACACCCTACGATTTCTTCACGTCGGAAACCGAAACTGAAACTGAGACCGAACGCCTCCGTATCGCCTTCCACGACAAGATCTTCAGGTACTACCTGGCTAAGCGCTAACGGTGGCGGGAATCCTAGAATCTTGAAAGTGGTGCCAAGGGCGAGCGTTCCTCAGCCGCTTGGAGGGCGTAGTTGTACCCTACACCATCCCCTCAGTTTTTCCTTAGGTTTGGTTGTCGTCATCGTCCCGGTTCATCGTGATCCAGTGAGTGTTTCTTTTTCCTTTTTCATATTGACGTTGACCAGTCCGCTTGGGTCCAGTCTGCATTACATTGGAAACCCGCGCGTCGCAACGGGTATGTACATTTAGTGTCTCGTGGCTCATTTGGTTTGATGCTGGCCTTCGGGTCCTGATTATCCTCAGTCTTGAGCATACCCAGAGGCTATAAATCTCATAGCTACGGAATCCCCAGCCCGTCTAATCGTCTGTTCCTCGTCGCCCGTCTCCTCTCAAGGTCCGGATCCCTGCCCAACACTCGCATCCCTTTGCCGCAGCATACATCATATCTCTAGCTTTACCTACCTTGCCCCCTGTTGCACACCGCGGAGTATATCGATCACGTCTTCGGGTACGTTTTTGCAGGCTGAGCCGCTGCCTCAGGCGTCATCGTCGTTTTGGCAGTCTTCGGTGCGTGAACTCTCCGAAACCGTTCTCTTTTCGTCCTTCTTCTAAATCACCCTCGCCTTCGCCCAATGGAAACTCCGGTCGCGCCCCCTACGCAATCACGAATTCCCACCGAGATCGATCACTATCGGTGCCGTCAAAATTCCCAGCTCCTGTCGATCGAATGGCATCGTTTATGGATCCATTTGCAATGGTATGTACTCAAGGCTGTTTGGCTGTGATCTTGCAAATTGCATACGTGGCTCACGTTGCAATGCTTTACAAAACAACCCCGGGACATAGAAGTATTTCAACTATTTGTACTAAATTCAACATCTTTTGGCCGACTTGGACGTTGCAATACTTCGAGCGATAGTTTTACCATTCTAGTTTGCTATCGGGCACCTTGTAATAAATTTGTACTGCTGCTACTTATGAACTATTTATGGGTTCTTCCGGGTACCTTCTTGTAATGAATTCGTACTGCTACTTATGAACTAGTGGGTTCTTCCATCTCGCGATTAGCATAAAAATGTATAAAAACAATAGACCCGACGGAGCATATGCGCATGCGAAAATGAGAGGGCCAGGGCGCTACGTTCGAAACTCGAAAGAGAAGATATGCACCATTGGTATTGAAAAAAGCCAGAGGATAGCTTGCAAAGAAAATAAAAAACGTATACCCACGAAACGACTCATTGAAAGTACACCGTCTGTACTTCGCTCTGGGCAAAGGCCAAGTTGCAGTTCGGACAGCGTCGTTGACGCGTCGCGATACGCGTGTCCACGCACGGCTTGCAAAACGCTGGTCACAGATGCATGAGCATAGTGAGTGCCAGGAAGAAAAAAAGACAAACATACTGTGCATGCATTTCGTCAACACGACTTCGCGCATTCCCTGCTTGCACGTCGTACATTTCACGATTTTCTGAAAACCAAGGTCACCTTGGCGCTCGGGGGAACACAACGACCACTCACCCAAAGTCCCTCATTCTCCTGAGTGAGTGCTTCCTCCCGCGCACTTGTTGGGACCGCCGCCGAAGTCAACTTTTTGATCTTCTTCTCAGCCTCCCTTCTAGTGCGCGACAGTTCCTCTTCAGCCATTTTCAACGATGACTCTATCTTGCGAACGTTGACGGAACGCTCGCTCGCATAGTTAATGGCCTGTGATCGAGTGAGCGAGCGCAGCAACGGCTACGGAGCGTCAGCGTACCTCCGTCACGCGTTTCTTCTCCGCTTCCACTAGAGCTTGCCATTTGGAAGCTTCCACCTCGAGTATCTTGATTCGCTTGTCAGCATTATCGATGGCTCTCCTACTTAGCACGTTCATCTTCTCTAGATCGACCTGCGACGACGTGAAGGACGAAACAAGACGGAAGTAAAGAGCTCAAACCATTTGGCTAAACACTTGTTTCTCGACCTCGGCGGCGCGCTCGACAGCCTTGCCCTGTTTCTCAAGTTGACGCGCCGTCGCCTTTCGCTCGGATTCGGCCATCTCTTTTTCGCGCATCGCGGCAAAGTACTTGTTTTCCGCCTTGGCTTTCTGTGGCACATCTTTACTCTATCGCCCCGCGATAGGGAAACCATACGCACCTCGTGAGCCATCTTTTGCAATTTTTCCTCACACGAGCCTAGGTCGAACACCTTCTTTTGCACCTGTTGGTCTAGACCCTCCCAGAGAGAAGACAGCCGATCGATCTCTGCAAACAGGGACATCTCCGCTTGCGCTTGCTGTTCGGTGAGTAATCGCAGCTTTCGCAACTCCTCGTTATTTGCTTCCAGTTGCTGGTAAGCCGAATGCGTATCCGGAAATTCGCCAATAATGGCTCGGTAACGCGTCAACTCCTTCAACGTCCTCGCAAGCTCCTCGCGGGCGGTCGCCTCGGCCTTGACGTGTTGCGCAACATCGGGACGCTCCTTGTTCAACGTGGACAAGACCACTTCGAATACCGTAGACTTGGCTTCCGCTTCGCTATGGAAACATTAATCGACATACCCAACGAAGACGTGAAATCGCTCACTCCAGCCTCTGCCTTAGGTTGCGTACATAATCCGGGTCTTCGGACTTGGCTTCGAAGAAGTACTTCATGAGATCCTCGTCTCCCGATAGCGCCGCCAGTCTCGTTCTATGTCGTGCAGCCTCGGACTGCAACTGGGATATCCGTTCGAATCGCGACTCTGCAAGTTCCTTGAGTTCATGCATAGATTGAAGCTTGACCGATTCCCTGGCTTTCCGTTCCGTCAACTCGGCTCCGTACTGGTCGCGCAGTTCCCGCAGACGATGGTTTTCGGCGTCTCGCTTCGACAAGAGCGTTTTGAATTCCTGCGCTGCTTGTTGTGCTGCAACCTACGTCATGTGAGAATAGTCGACAGCGGCAACGTTTCGACGACCGACTTGGGTTTCTTCCTCAAACTCTTTCCGCGATGCCCTGAGTTGATCGAGCGTCTCGTTGAGCTGTGTCATTTCCTGCGTGTTCTCGGCCAGTGTTCCTTCTAGAAGTGATGCGTGGTCCAGTAAAAGCCTGTAATGTGGGGTTTCATTGATGATCTCCACAGATGGCATTTTCACCTGATAACGGTGAATAAGTTGTTAAACGAGGGATAACAACCATACCTCTATCCGCAAACGAGCGACTTCGTCCGTCAGACGATTGTTCTCCGCGTCTAGTACCGAGATACGTTCGTCCCTACTTTTCAACGCATCCCGAAGTTCCTCCGCATCTCCTGGTGGGTGATGATCGTGCCCATTCACATGAGGATGCTAGAGCACTCGTCAGCGACGAACCAGCGCATTTAAGCAGTACACACTGGTGGTGAATCCGGATTGGCCAATGGAGAACCACTTCCCGGGTCGTCCATCGGCATTCCCTCTTTTGGCGACGTCGATGACGGCGCCTGCATGGCAGCCACGGTAGCACTCCTCAACCGATCAATTCGCATCTCTGCAGCCGAAAGCTCTTCTTGACACCGCACCCTGTCCATTTCAGACTCTTCCAGCCGCTTCCGCATTACCGCGACCTCGGAACGCAGAGCCGTACACTAACACCACTGAGCGAGCACGAATCAACCAAACGGTCCAACACGCACCTCCGTCTGGGCCTTTTGACAGCGTTGGAACGTCGCATCGTTACCGACGCTTGGACGTGCCTTGAGAAAGCTTGTAACGAGCCGTTGTGTCGCGTGCATGTTTTGCTCGAGCGCGGTTTTGAGAGTCGAGTCTGCAGACACGTGCTGCGAAAGATCAAACAGGTCTGCGTGGACAATCAGGGGCAATTCGATACACGCCTAACCCATACCCTCGATCCTGCGAGAGACGAGAACCCACCTTGTGTGTCGGCGACGACGTTGGGCATGTCGTCGTGCACGGTGAGGGTGCGTATCGTGTCTACCAACTAGGGTCGCGAAAGCATCAACGATTGGGACGTGCGGCACGAAATGCGTGGCTCACCTGTTCCCAGCAAGCGGCAATCGCGACCAAGCCTGCCTCACACGTACTCTTGCGCTGCTCCAACTGAGCGATACGCGCCTGACTTTTCTCGTTCTCTCGCGCATAATGGCGCATCCTGCGGAACAAGGCATCCTTGCGAAAAAGCTATTTTGCAAAGAAAAAAGAGAGAGAAGGAGAAAGTGTGACTAGGAAGGAGAGGTCGACGCTGGGTGTGCCCACCTCGAGTTGGTCATCTGCCGTGGGCTCCTGTGCGGGGTCGTCAACGCCGTTGGGGGTGTTGGCGGTATCGGGTGAGGCGAGCGCCCTTTTTTTAGGGTGCGCTTGCAGGTCAGCGTCGTCGGCAAAGGGACGTTTTCTGGATTCCATCATGGCATAGAGACAAGAGACAAGGACGAGTTTGGTAAAGTCTCGAGCCTCGAGCGTCGTCCACCTCATTTCAAACTCCGCTCACGACGAATGTTATGCTACGCTTGCACTCAACCACCTCGCAGTCCGCCTTGTCCCCGTTCCCAATCTGTGTCTCGACGCACGCAAAGTCCAGCATCTGGAAGTCGTTAGCGGCAGAGGTGAAACGAGCCCAAGAACCCACCTTGTCCAGCACCGTCATCGGCTGGTCTGTAATTAAACGGCGACCGGTCAACGCGAATGACGACGAAACGAAACGAAACGAAACACTTACGCCAAACCCCCGTATTGTACACGACCCCTTGGTCTGCGTTTGCCACGAACGCCTTTGCCGTCTCCATGTCCGGACCGTCGGCCTCTCCATTCAGCGCCACCACGACCAAATATCGCTTCCCCGGCTCGTCCCCTCCCATCGGCAAAAACGCCTGAGTTGTGTACGGATGTCGCTCCATCTCGTTTAGCTCCACCAGTCCCTTGTCGACCGCCGCAGGCTGGCAGCGGTACACGGATATGCCCGTCGTCGCCCCCGCGCCTTCAGGATAGGACGACTGCAGGAGCGCCAACTTGTGGAACTTGGTTGCAGTCCCATTATTCGCCGGCGTGATCTTGGTGCCTCGTGGCGCACCTACTTGATCGCCGTACGCCTGAATCACCTGACCATATGGCGCGAACGCCTCGTGTGTCAGAGGCCGAGCTGGGATGGACTTTGCCTTGGTTACAGGAACGCTGATCTTCCCCACATCCACTGCAGAGCGTTCCACGAGACCTTGGCTCGATACAATCGTCCCCGCGGCTTGGTCTGACACTCCCCTGGTACCGATAATCCTCACTCTTTTGATCCCCCCGTCTGGGTAGATCGTCACCTTCACATGACTGAACACATCCGCCGGGCTCGTATCCAGTTGAAAGCAATGCCTCCGATGCGGACCTAGCTCCTTTCGCGCCAATATCGGAATCCACAAATCGTTGTCACCCTCTGGAACGTTCCCCCCTCTCGGGCAGTATCCATGTAACTCGAAGCTCTCTGGAAAATTCCCCTTGAAATGGTTCGTGTCGATCTCTACATCTTTCAATCTCCCATGGCCCCCCCTGGAAAGATGTACCACGGTACCGGATATCGGTGTCAGTAGAGGACTTGTCACCGGACGCAAAAAAAAAAAAAAAGGGCGCTCACAATTGGATGATGACCCAGTCTTTATGTCCCTTTTCTCTGCTTCGCTTGGTCTCCCATCCGTCACTCATGTCCTTGCCTACAACGCAACTCGTCAGACAGATCCTTATTGGACCAACGATGCTCACCTCGTCCTGGTAAGATCAAGTTAGAGCCCACTCCAAAGTGTTGATCGGACGTGTACACGACTCGACCGCCGGCGAAAACGTGGGCCATATCAAACGAAATTGTGTCGTCGGCAGGCTGCACTGGTGTCACATGGCCATATACCCTGAAGCGCGCCTACAACAACTCTGTGAACACCCTTTGGGCATTAACAGTTGACGTGTGCTTACGATACCGCCATCGGGGTACATGTTGAGTTTAACGTAGTTGAACGGTGCGGTCTCGGGGATCTTGAAGAGGTGACGAGAAGAGGGTCCGAGTGGGACTTTAGGGAGTATTTCGATCCACTGAGGGTTTGGTTGTGAGGGCTATGTTGGCCAAATGCATGTATAACATACCGCTGCGTTGGAATCAGGATTGGACTCGGAATGGAGCGCAGCAACCGAGACCTCGGGTGCTTCGTTGCCTACGATCACACTGTACGATGACGATGTACGCAGGAGAGAAGATGGTGCTCACCATTGAAATGAGACGTGTCGATGTCAAAGCCCACGATCTTGCCCGTCGTCCCAAGCTGGATGATACACCTTGTTTTTTTCTTATCAGGAGCAGTAGAGAAGACGCCTTCACTTGACATACCAATCGAAGTCTGGATTGTGTCTTCTCGATTCCCAACCGCTGTACAAGGCGCCGTTCGGACCGAATTGACCTTTCAGACTAGGCGCGGGCTGTGGTGGTAATTAAACGGATCGGGAAACGATCAACCGCGATCAACGTGCCTATGAATGAATAGAGCAACTTACCTCGACCAGAAGGAGGTGATTAGCTGCGGCGAAGAACTCGTCCGAGACGCTAACGATCTTGCCACCGAGGGCCACGCTCGAGAGCTCTGCGGACGGTCGTCAGTGACAGGCGACTACCAGGCCAGTCGGAGCTGCGCTCACCGGTCGTCTGGCCAAACGTAGCCGCAAATGTATCTAACGAGACGGTCAGATAAGACATGGCAGAGCTGCCAAATGATAACGGACGTAGTACTTGAGGTGACTTGTCGGAATCCGGGGTCCGTTTTTTCCCAGATCCTCTTGACTTCGCCGTCTCCTGCACCGCGGTGCTCGCCAGCGCCGCGTGTTCGCCACGTAGATTGGTTCGCGGGACCATGGCGGGCGTTATCACTTCATATCGCAAAGCTTCGCTTCTACAACCACTGTAGGTACCTGGAATGGCGCTCGGCTACTCATGAATTCGCTGCTAGACGTCTCCGTGTCATTTAGAAAACCCCTCTTGCAGCACTCGTGGCCTTCTCCACGGCCTCCACTTCATGTCAACGACCACGTTCCCGGGAAACACCCCAAGGAAGTCGGTTGCACAGCTTGGGTGGTGGTGCCCTCGCCGGATCTCATCGAAGACGGGTAGGACGAAGATCCCGTGCAGGCACTCAGCATGCCACATGCGCAGTCGCCCTAGTTCGACGCACAAGCTCGCGCTCGGACGAATGTAACCGATCAGCCGGGCTACCATGCATTCCTGACGCGTGTTTGTTGACCGGCGAGATGGTAGCTCGCTTTGGGCACTCCTCGGGGCGTACATCTTGGTCCTGCTCGTGCTTTGTCTTCGTTGTCGTCGTCCACGTCCACTGACGGTTTCTAGGTGGTGTGGTCGTCGTTCACCAAGTTCATCCCACCATCCATTGTCCCTCGGAATAAGGAAAATCCCCGTTCAGCCACCTGGGGATCAACCCGCAAGTGAACAACGAGGCCACCACTTTTTCATTAAATTAATGAAGACTCTCGTTCCAAGCGATGCAGTCCACCAACATCGAAATGTCAAAACGTACCATACCTCGATCATGCGATTCTTTAGTCCACACGAGCACAATGAAGGGAAGAACCATATAAAAAGCTCGGTGTCTCCTTGTCCCGCTCACATCGTCCAGTCTCGCAACACTCTCAGTCAATTCAGTTCCTCTCGCGTAGATATCGAAAATCATGCAGGCATACGATTACGCTAGCGGTTCCCGTAAGCCCTTTTCCTTGTCATTGACGCGTTGCCTGACGAAGTGTCCCATAGATGCCTATACCACCTCCCAAGAGCACGCGTCGAGCGTAGGCTATGCTACAAGCTCTGTCTCTATCGCTACCTCTACCCCTGTTTTTGGCACAACTCACGCTCTGTCCGCTTCTGCCACGTCGGTACTCGGTCCGGTCCAAGTTCCCCCTGGGTGCTATCCCATCGAGCTCGTCCAATTCTGGCGTGGCGAACACGAGCGTGGGCAACCTCTTCCCCTGCATTGGGCCCTCTTTGTTCGCGTGGCCCCTGGTTCGTTCACTCACGGCGGCGTGCGGCCGCGACGACCCCCGACGACCTCGACGACCACGACCTCAACGCACGGCCACTATTACGAGATCGTTGGTTCACCTGACACGTACACCGCGCAGTTTCTGTCCCATGTGACGTTTGAGCCCGACACGCTGCCCGACTGGCGCGGGACACACGTGATTGGGTGGGTGCATCCGGGGCAGCTGACCGTCTTTGAGCAGGTGGTCAGGCAGGTGCCGGTGTGGCGACAAAGATCAGACTGGCGGTGCCAGCATTGGGCATACGATGTGATACGCACTGTTGGGGGGGATCACCCTGGGGTGTTCATAGATGGGGTAACGTTGGTGGGATTGCAGCAACACATGGGGAGGTTGTTGGACGCTTGGGAGAGTGGGGACATTTGAAGAGACGAGCTTGCGGGGTGTGGCGGTGATCGGGGATGACACCTGCGAGAAACAAAAAAGGTGTGTTTGCGACTATAGCAACGTTTTGAAACGCATAGATGGCTTTTTTTTTTTCGAAGGCGGACCCGAATAGAACCGTAGAAAAAAAAAGGGGGGGAGGAGCGTATAGAATGTTGTGTGAAACTGCCCAATCGCGATTGGGCCGGTCGTTGGAGAGACCGAAGCCTCGAGCTTAATGTGGTGCCGAAACGAGTGGGATACGCATGCCAGGATGACGTTCGGTGTACGACTATAGAGACCAGGCTGTCTAATCTAATCCTGTTTCTTATAGTCAAACCTTCCGGAAACGGCGAGCGGTCCAAGAAACCGAGGCTTCGAGCTCTAAGGGGTGAGGAACTGAAACGACGGACACTTTAAAAAAGAAAAAGATAGAAAACAAATGATCATTCGCTTGGTCGATGCGACGTCAACAATTTCAAGCATCCTATACGCACGTCTGGTGTTGCTAGGTGATGGTAACGCCGACGCACAGGTCCCGAGGTTCATGTGACGCGCGCAAACACGACGCGCTCCTTGTCCCACGGGTCCTTCCAAATGTCGATCTGCGCGAGACGGAGCGGGGTGTTCCAGAGGATCTGCTCCACCTGCCGGGCCTGACTGTCGCCGACCTCGAGGGCGATGACGGCGTTGTCGGCCAGAACGCCGTCGCGGGCGAGAAGGGCGGCAATGGAACGGTAGAAGGCGAGTCCGTCCTTGAGCGGGTCGTCGGTGCGGTCGCCGATGAGGGCGCGGGGGTCCTCGTAGTCTCTGACGGAGACGGGGAGTGCGTCGTACGCGTCGAGGGGGATGTACGGCGGGTTGGCAGTGATGACGTCAAATGGTGGCTGGGGGACGAGGCGGGTGAGGAGGGCGGGGTCGTGGATGTCAGCGAGGAGCGGGGTAAAGACGTTGAGGCCGGGCTGGGGTTCGGATGGAGTTCGGAGATGGACTGGGGTGGTTGAGCGGATGGTGTTATCAACTGCTAACCGAATCGCGTCCGGTGATACGTCCACGCCGACCGCTCGGGTGCTGCCTGGGGGCCAGAGATGACATAATAAAAGCGGTATACAACCAGAGCCGGTGCAGAGGTCGAGAACGCGGACGGGGCGGGCAGCGGTTGGTGTGCGGATACGGGCGAGACGGATGGCCCAGTCTTCCGTCTCCGGACGTGGAATGAGCGTCGGCGGACGTGTGAGAAGGTCGAGCGGGCCAAACGGGGTCGTTCCTGCAAAGATTTTTTCGTGAGGACGGGGATCGTCGGACATGGGTGACATACCGAGAATGTACTGGAGCGGTTCACCATTTGCTCTTCTGTCTATGGCGTCCAGGACGTTCTGTTGCGAGTGTTTCATGATCCATTTTACTTCTTGTCGCGCAGACTCGCTCCCAATCGCCCGCGCGAGTTTTGCCAGTCGATTTTGCATCACCTGGTAAAAAATAATTCCGGTCGTCTGCAATATTACATAATTTATACTCAGTGGGATAGGCTGGAGATCTCCTACACTTTGGACGCCAGCGTATATGTACTCCACATGTCCACCCAAACCATCCCTCCCACCGACACACCCGTCGACAACGACCCGTCCCCGATGGCCTCAAACGCCTACGTCAACCCCGCACACATGCAGGACACATCCCACCAGAGACTCAATTCCGCACAACCCATCAAACGAAGGCGCGCTACTTCGCCAGACGAGAGCGGCGACTCTTCTTCACTTCCCCCCAGGAAACACAGAGACGGCCCCAAGAAGAAAAAGGCAAACCGCGCCTGTGCCCACTGCCAAAAGGCCCACCTCACCTGCGACGATTGTCCGTTCCCCCCCTCTTCTTTTCTCCCTCTGAGCTCACTTCCCATAGCGCGTCCGTGTCAGCGCTGCATAAAGCGTGGCATGTCTGGAAGCTGTGTCGAGGGCCATCGCAAAAAGGCCAAGTATCTCCTCGACGATGACGAGCTCGGTCCGTCTCCACTCATTTCCCCATCTGTCATGCGCCCGCCTGATCACGTGCATAGAACAACTCAAGTCAAAGTCGTCCCTCCCCGAAACGAACTCTGATCACCCTCTCCCTCCCATACCTACAGGTAAATCCTTTCCCATATCCTCCCACCGATCATCTCACATCTATCCCACAGCCGAACCTTTTCCCACAAACGATCCACTTTTTAACGTCCCCTTTGACCCAAATTTTGCCTTTGGTTCAGAGGCCGCCAACCTCGAGTACTCCATCCTTTCCGCTATCCTCGGCAACCCAAGTCCCCCTGATTCTGCTTCAGGTACCGCCCCTTCTCCATCCCAACCCCAATTACAGCAAGGCGTCCCGAATTCCGCTTGGTCCCCAGAGCCGCTACATTCTCAACCCCACTACGTACAGGGTCAACAAACTTATCCTTTTACAGAACCTACACGATTGTCTATACCCGAACCGACGCTTGCCTCGAGCGCCCAACCATCCCCCACGACGGCCTTTATCTCCTACTCACCCACGCAATTTTCACGTCCTTCTCAGGACTCTACCGACATCACGTACACGTCCCCCTATCCCCAAGGCCAATCCATTCCTTCCGCGGTGCAGCCTCTACCCCCGCGCTATTCCCGGGACACTCCCAGTACAACACCTATGAACACTGTCCGCGTATCCTCGAAAGAGGCTGGTCCTCTCGAGCCGTCGGCACATGCTTCCCCTTCATCGTCGACATCAACACATCAAAGCAGTCTAGACCACCATTCCGTCCGTCTGCTACTGCTTTTTTCTCTTTTCTGTCCTCTAATCATGGCATCAGTCGCTCAACATCACGACCCCGTACGACTATACAGAGGGTTACCATTTCCTGATGAAGCATCTTCCGACTCGGTGTGTACATCTTTGTGCTTAGGCATAACACATGCATGGCCTGTGCAGGTCAATTCCTGATAATCCCTCATTGGAACACTCTGGTTGATAGATTTGAAAAGAACGACATTCTTCGCATCGTTCGAGCACTCGCCATTTTTCGGCCGTCGCTCATCGCACTGCAAATGCCCATGACGGACGAAGACGAAGTGTTTGTCGAGAGATGTTTTCAACGTTCTCTGATCGTGCGTGCTTTCCGCCCTTGTTCGGGTTGCAAGATATGACGTATTTGGCGGGACAGGAACTCGAGAAGCTCATCTCGTATAGTGGGACACCAACCGTCGTATGGCGCCGAACGGGCGAGATTTGTCTCGTCGCACCCGAATTTTGCATGTTGACCGAGTGGCCAATGGAAGAGCTAGTCGGGAAACGCAAGTACATTTATGAGGTAACGCCCCGCTCTTTTTCTACTCCGCCTCTTTCTGTTCATGGCGCGCGTCCGAACCGATGCTACTCTCCTGCCTACATTGCCGTCTCGGTTCCGTAGTTGTTTGAAAATCAATCCGTGGTCGAATACTGGGAAAACTTTGCCTCTCACGCGTTCGAGAACACGACCAAGGCCGTCTATTCGCATTGCGTATTGCTCAAGCCGTCGGGCGCGCCGCTGCCAGCTACCTTTTGCTTTTCGATTCGAAGAGATATCTTTGATCTGCCGAGCATCGTGATTGGTGAGCCATTTTTTCAAAATTTAGTTCGTTCCACTGGACTGACGTGTTTCGGTTGGTGTGTAGGCCAGTGGCTACCTCTGCTATAACCCGTGCGCTTCGTCTCGTCTTTTTTTTTCACTCCTTGTCGCATTCCATGTGTCGTATGTCACTTACTTATCCTGTTTATGTCTATCCTCCCGAGCATGCTCACGTTGCATCTCGATCTCGCATGCGGTTTGACGTTTATTCTCTTATTCTTCTGGTAACGACGTGCTTGCTCGCGGACGGGTAAACACCTGCTTTATACGTATTACTGCTTTCTCGGGACGGGTCATTCGTCAATGTATTATCCTTTTTTTTTTCTGTTTTCCATACGCATTCTTTCTCTCTTTTCCATTTTAAGCAATGCGTTGCATCATGGGGTCGTCACTGATCGCGTCCTATCGACGTGTCGGTGCGCGCCATCGTTCTTTTTTCCAACGCATGACGGCTAATTAGTATAGGAGTATGGATACCCCGATCGTTCCGACCCCTCTGCGCGGAACAGTCATAAGAGATGCGGAAAAAAGAGGCAGACGCGCGATTGTCGGCACGTGTTTTTTTAGCACCCCCGAACGCGTTGTCTAGTGGACGGAGCGGATCATCAGATGGTCAAAAGACGCCGGACAAGAGGAGAGAAGGAGAGAAAATAGTGTTTATATAGAGGATGGGACGGAGTCCCGCCGTGTAAACGATTTGACCAATCAAACGAGTCCAGAAAGACAGAAAGAGTGAGAAAAGAGATACACGATCTAGTGATACGATTGCTACGTGAGCCTCGACCGAGCTCAGACCGTGTCCTGCACGCTCGCGTATTCGCTCTCGACGCCTGGTTCCATGAGTGCGGCGTGCACGAGGATGAGACAGGACGAAGCGCCGACGAGCCAGAAAAAGGTCATGACGGGGGAGGCGATCCAGAGGAGGGGGACGCCGATGACGAAGAGGGCGGTGTAGAGGGTCTTCTGTGTGATAGTCTGGTTGCCGACTTGGAGGGGGTCGGGGCCTGTAGGACTCGGTGAACGAGAGCAAGACCAAAAATGGGGGGGGCAACGTACCAAACTTGTTTATCGCGGCGAACCCACCGAAGAGAAAGACGAGGGAGAGGAGCAAGAGCGGGCTGGTGATGCTGCACGTGGGGGTCAGCGAGTCGTGCGAGAGGGGCAAGAGGGGAACGTACAGGGCATAGACGGCGAGGGCGAGGACGATGAGGGTGTAGTTGCCCGAGAAGTAGCGCGTGTTGTAGGTGATGCGCTGAGCGTATGCGGTCAGTGCGGGCAAGCGACGACGTTTTCGTCATGACGCACCGAGACGGCCTGAGTAGTGTCTGCAGGTCTCGAGATGCGGTGGACGTCAAAGAACTCGGTGGGTGATCGGAGTGCGCTCAGTCGTGTTTCCTACACGTCATCGAGGGTCAGAGTGAGAGAGAAAGAAAAAAAGACATTTCCCCTCCCGAAACGAACGGTGGCGAGCTTACCCGGATGGATTTGAGAGTTTCTGCTACACGCATGAGGGAGTCCATTGGTCGTCGTCGTGGAATGAGGAGGAGGTCGTTGGTGGAGACTGCGGCGAGCCACAGCGCCCTTAATCGCTTCCGATGGCCGATCCGATACGGAAAAGGGTAAGCAAGGGTTATCTACTTCCGACCGAACCTCGTTGATCGTCAATCAAGTCGACATGCATCATGTGCTTCTACTAGAGGAAATCCTCTCCAACGTCTTTTCCTACTGCCATCCGCAGAACGAATACGCACGACGTGCAGATCTTGCTGCGCTCGCTCGAACGTGTCGCACGTTCAAAGAACCGGCACTAGACGTCCTTTGGGCCGAATTGACTAGCCTGTCTCCTCTCGCACGATGTCTTCCCGAGGCTTCTCACAGAGTTTACCCTGGGTGTTCGGTAAGACCGCCTCTGATTCGCTTCTAGACTGGTGTTCACACTGCGTCGAGTGGTATGCGTTTATCAGGCCGCTGACACAATTCGAGTGGAATACCCTCCGAAGCTACTCGCGCCGCGTCCGCTCCATACATGATTTTACTAGGGGACTCAATTGGGAGTCTGTCAAGACTCTCTTCGACCCTCCTACCCCCGAGCCAATGTTCCCCCATCTCCGTTCCTTGCGCTGGGAGTTCATCAAGGAGACGTTTCCGTTGATGCGCCATCTAGCAGTCCCGTCGCTGACGTCACTCGATATTAATTTCGTACTTGGGGACACGCCTCCGCTGCAGAGCTTTCCACTGTCGCTTGGCGATCTGTGTCCAGGTCTGAAGAAAGTCCAAATCTGCATGCGTCGTCCTCAGGCTGGTTCCAACGAGGTTATTTCCGGTCTGGTATGCCGCTGGGCGCATTTGCAGGTCTTGTCTTGTCCGTGCATCAGCTTGGACTTGAATGCGTTTGCACACCTCTCTCGGACGTCTTCCTTGGAGCGTCTGTCGTTCAAGTTGAGCGGTCCGATAGCGAAATGCATCGTATCGTCCGGGGATATATTCAACTTTCCGAAACTGCGCGAGTTGGAGTTATCGTCGGGATCGTTGCAACGGGTGTCGCGTATCCTTGCGCACGTCCAGCTACCAGCGATCGAATCCCTCACGATCTACATCGGCAGTTGTCCTTCCAAGCATGCTCTCGGCGCCTTTTTCGTTGCCTTGCAAAAGATTTGCACCCTCCATTCCCTCGAGAACCTCAGGGTAACCCAGATGCGATCCACGGATTTCGGCGACCATGTTTCGGAGAAAATAGAGCTTCGGTTCGAGGACATGTTGCCTTGCACGGCATTTGCCAACCTTCGTCTCCTGGACGTCAACATCGCCTCGACCGTCAATCTCGGTGACGACGACCTCCTCCAACTGGCATCGGCGTGGCCCCAGTTAGAGCAATTCCTCATCAACCAACAGTGGGGCTGGAAGACGGAGGGTGGGATCACGCCCGACGGTCTTCTCCGGCTCTTGCAAATGCTTCCCTTCTTGCATAACTTTTGTCTCGCCATCGACACGCGGGGGTACACGAACGTGCATGCAGTGACGTCGACAATCACAGGGGTTAAGCCGCGCGTCCCGTTTTCGGTGAACGTGGCGGATTCGATCGTTGAGCCCGAGTCTGTGGACGGGTTAGCGGCGTTTTTTGGGGCGATCATGGAACAGTACGCGAGCGTGTCGTCGTGGTATTGGAGTACGTCTGCGATGACGGGAAGGAGGGATACGGAGATTTTGGAGAGGTTGTGGGAGGGCGTGTTTGTCAAGGCACACGAGAGGGTGGGGTATCAGTATCGGATTGGATAGGAGGGGTGTATGAAATAGAAATTTTGAGGAAGGAGAACAGGTGGCGGTGACGAGGGTCGATAGGGGCACCATTGAATTGAGTAATCACGGAGGGGGAGCGTCGTCCACTTACCAACTTTTCTTCGCGATGCCCACCCTGCCTCATAGCATGCCTGTCCAGCCGGTAACTTCAACAACTCCTCTCATCCCGGATATTAGTGGAAACACTCACGATCTCCGTGGCACTCTAATAATGTCTCTAATTTTCATTGTTCTGTGTCAGTGATTTCCCCGAAAGAAATATACTGCAGCGCGCTCACGGATTTGTTACATTGTCGCAGTTCTGTTAGTTGTAGTCATTTCAAGCCTAAGTTCCCGTCAAACACATACGGGAGTAGTTGGATCAAGGCCTTTGGAAGTAGTGCCTACGCCGCCTCTGTATGGATATTATGGGGTTCACCACAAGAAACCTCACAATGGGGATGATGACGACTGTCATGGACGCCATACTAGGCACCATCATCACGAACATCATCATCACGGATATGATCACGGCGGGCATGCTGCACATGGGTGTTCGGTGAGTCTTGGGTTCTGTTACTACCCAAAATTAATTACGATTGTGCAAAACAGTGACCTTACTACATTGTAGTCTCATTCGGTTTTTTCTCTCCCTATTTTCTTTTGTGCTCTGTCATCACTCTCTGTAAACTGTTTTTATACGAAGAAGGATGAATGGGATAAGCTTAAATTGCTGGCGAAGAGGAAAGCAGCACACGCGCGATACTATGGAGGGCCTGGGCAGCCTATATGCTAGGTTGCAGATCCTTCATATCTATGTCCTGGAAAAGAACTAATCATGAAGAAAAAAAAAACTTGGTTGTCCCACTGGAAAATGTCTACTCTTCCACCTCCAACCCCTGAACAGCAAAGAAATGATGGGAACGTGGCTACACTGGTGCCACAGAGGTCAAGATTTAATCCTCTGCCGCAGGCCAGGGTGGAATTTTGCAGGGCCCATCACTTGAGTCTCGCCTTCCTCGCAGCCAGCAGAACCACTTTCACGGACGCAGATTCTTGGTATACCCGCCGACGGTGACCTCGTGCCTCGGCTCGCCTAGGTCTCCAATTGGTGAGACCTTGAGTGCTTCAAGAATATCGGGCTGCTGGTGAGCTGCCAATCATTGCAAGTAAGTTATCGCCCGCAATGATTCTCTGGAGTTTTCTGGAGCTCCATTTTCATCCCTCTAGCTTAAAGTCTCTCTCCATTCGCGCGCGTATGAACGTCCCCTCAACGCTTGCATTTCCAATATATTTCACGCCCTTCCTACAGAATCCGTACAGAAGTTCCACTTATACCAGCTCTCCGTAAATATCGTTCCCATCAGTAAATTTGCAACTGTCTTTAGCCGTCTTATCCGGTGCTTGCCGCGTCTAACGCGGCTTATGTATTGTGCTAACGTTGCTAACGCTAAGACATAAGCTGCGTTAGACGCGGCAAGCACCGGATAAGACAGCTAAAGACAGTTGTAAAATTACTGATGCGGCCCTCCTATTGTCGTCATACGGCTAAGAATCATCGCCTTAGGACATTCACCGTACTTCAAAGTATACGTATGTGTGTGAAAGTATATTAGAAGCAATAGGTGAACAACTGGGATGTTGTTGCGATTGTCTTCAAGTTCAACTGGGCATGGCACAGGCAAATACATAGGTCTGCACAGAATCTGGTGCTCTCTTTACGACATATGCGCCCTCACCGCCAAGTTGTTCACAAGATCAAGGCTGTTGCCGTACACGAGGGTAGTGTGTTACTTGGGATGACAATATGGATTTTACATCTTTTCTCCGAGCGGAAAATTTTGATGATCTATTATGTAGGAGGTAATAAATCACGAGATTTATTTGGAACCACCGCTGCGGATTGCAGGACATTCGGGGCTATAAGTATTTTTAAGATTGAAATAAAGTTTATATGGCATTGATGACAATACTTCACCACGCTATCCGAGTTCACCGGAGTCGCTGCGTCAGTTTTCCACTATTACTTGATCAATACTGCTCCAGAGTCTTCCATTTATAGACTCAGTCAGAATATACGTGAGCACATCAAATGTTGCGTGCGGCACTGGTCCGGTGTAGTGGTATGCCGTACCAGGATTATTTCTGTCGAAAAGTCTGGAGTAATCCCTGGCGTGTCATACGATCACAGGTATCCCATGCCCCGAAGGATTATTCCTGCGGGGATATGTAAAAAAAGGTATAAAATCCATCGCGTTCGTTCCGAGAAACCTCACTGGTATTCCACACATTTGAATTCTTCAACATGAAATTTCATCTTCTCGCCACCTTTCTGTTCACTATTGTGGCTGCTGTCCATGGTACGCCTTGACCCAACGTTTTTTCCTGTTGCTCATTCTCGTGTAGCCCAAATCAGCACTGTAACTATTACTCCCGTAACAACAGTTACCGTCACTCCGGTCACGACGATTACGGTGAACTCTGTAGTGACTCCCACTGTCCAAGCAGCTCCCGGGCCAGTTCCTGATTTTACGATCGAGTATTATGCTCGTGGCGCCAACTTAACTGCTGAGGTGAGGGCATCAAAGCAGGTGTTTAAAACAGTAACAATAACACTTAACTTTGTTGTACAGAACTTGACGTGCCCAGAGGGGGCACACTGTTTCACTAATGGAAACTGCTCTGGCACTCCAAGCACTTGCTTGTCTTTCAAGCTTCTGTAAATTTGAGCGTAGAGATACATTTGTATAAATTGTCCTGGAAAAGAACTGTACCAGAGAAGAAGCAGGTGTTCAGCGTACTATTTTTAATCTGTAAAGCTTCCAGGCATAGTATGTGTATAACAGTCATGTTACTCATGAAAAACTCGTTTTCCACCCAAATGCAAGATCGTGGTTCGGTGAGATATTCATACACCAAATCACTTCTGCATGCCCGATGGCAGGCCCGATTTGTTTGTCGTCATAGTGTCTCAGAGCGACAGAGCCGAGCCATAGGCTTGAAGCTGCAATAAATGTGCTTGTTAGTTGCCAGAACGAGACACCAGGGACCTTAGTATTACCGCTGTCGACGTTCCTCTCCGCAAGCCTTCCATTCAAGGAGTCAAGACAGTATTTCGTTGGACAAGGAAAACAGTTGCTTCCCGTTGCTGTGCCGGGCCACGATTGAGCGACGAAATGACGAATTAACCTCGATGGGAACATCGACGTACGAGGAGATGACTTCCCAAGCCACGGTTGCGAGCTGCCAACGGCGGATCAATAGACCGACCATATGCGCGTGGTTTTGTCGCCCAACCCGCTCGCCACCATCATTGTTCCGTCGGGTGAGCTCGAAGCTCGATGAGTTCTTCGCCGTTCTCCATGTCCCAAACCATCACCAACCCATTATCCGTCCCTGCGTCCATTAGCGGGAGTCCCACAAGTTCACTCTAGCGTCGAATCTTATCTTTCTAACCGTCGCTCATCAAGTGCGTCCCACGGTGAGGAACGCAGCCGAGTGGCACGTCACGGGCCTCACGTTTGCCACCTCCAGTGCTATCATTGAGGCGTGGATGTGCCATTGCTTGCTCTATAAATGGCACGGCCTGAAGACGATGACGATCGCCTTTAGCATCAGTGGACGGGTGGGTGTCAGGATGAAAGAGGGGAAAGGTAGCACGATCCGAGTCAGAATAGGCTAGCACGTACCGGGTAAGTCGCTTTCGACTCGGAAGTGTCACGGCCGTCATTGCCACCGCCGTGAGCGAAGCGTTGCTTGCGCTCTTGTCAACGTCGATGTGGAAGGATGGGGCGGTTCTGTGAGCGTGTTGGAAGTGAGTGGCATACTCCTCGGCATGGTCGTTGCGTGCGCCCTCGCTCCTGGTCGCCGAGTCCTCGCCATCATCGAATTGCAGGTGTCGGGTGCACTATCGCATCGCACATGCACTTACCCTCGTCGTTGTTGTCGAGATGTTGCAGGGCGAGAGATACAATAGTCCAATGATCCATGTGGTGGTCGGATGCAGATGATGATGATATCATCAAAGCTTTCGGAAGTTGGAACAGAGGTTATTACATAAGTAGTTCGAAGAAGCCGTTTTGCGGCTGCGGGACCGGGAGACGGCACACCAGCGACAACGCATTGCGGCTGCCTCCTTGAACAAAAACAATCAAAATGTATGCTCCGACCGTAAGAGATCATAGGTAAAATTCGACCTCGGAAGGTCGATCCGGGAGGTGCCAGAGCCTGACATTTCAAGTACAAAGTTGTTCTACATAAATTCGTATCGTAACTATTGTAACATCCAATATACCACCTTCCTGGAATCGATTCTAGTCAAGGGTAACACCATGATGTATATAACCTTCCTCGGATCCCGTCAGGTATACATCACGCTTGTACACTGCCCAGTCGTTGCTCGAAAACTGCGACCGATTCGATACGCTGAGACGGCGTCGTTTGTAACCGCCCCAGACTGGTTTCCAACTGTGCCAAGCCTCTGGAGAAGGAGGGGTGCGAGCATGTAATCCATGAGCTGCACGTCTCCACAGACGTCGGGGGTATCCAGCGAGCCCAGCTGTTCTTTAACGTTTTTGTCTTTCCAGCTATGGATATAATCGATCCAATCGGTGGAATAGTCGAAGACGGTGACGTCGGACTCGGAGGAGGAGTCATCGTCCTCAGGTGTCTGGAAAGGCAGTGTCGCCCGCTGCTGACCTCCAGTATATCGTTTCCCGGAGGCCTGGCTACTTCGTCCTTAAGAGCGCGTACCGCCGCTGGGACCTTCGCGTCTTGGAGGAGGTCCACCTTGCGAGCGGTCATCTCGACCTTCCTCAGATGGAGCGGGTGGCTTATTGGATGGCTCGCCGACGTTATGGTGATCAGGTATTTGTACCCGCGTCCATTTTGCATATAAATCGCGTATGATAGTAATCATACAATATGGAGTGGCCGCTTCCACATGATGCTCAGACATCCATTCGGTCATTGTTTGGATCGCGGGGAGACCTCCATCTAGAGCAGCCAGAGCAGCCAGTTTCTTGCCCGTGTTGAAAACGACGAAATGTGGATGAAAATGTCCTGCAAGGGACCCAAGAGTGCTGTAGGGTGGGATATGATGTACGTGGTCATAGTTGTCATTGTCCTCGTCCGGGAAACGACAAATCGGTTCTTTGAATGTAGGAATAGGGAGAACATAGTACCGGTAAATGGAATTCCGCTCTTTGAAGAACTGTATGACGTTGAGTCAATCTCTCAGAAAGTAAAAAAATCGAAGCACCTTTCTCATGTTACTCTTCACAAGCTCTCCTTGCGGGTACTTATTAGACAGATCTCGTAGAACATCGTATTCAGGAATTAACAGCCATTGTCCGTTGTCGAAGGAATGATGCCAGTCGACTCACACTGAAATACAGGTCAATGAAAAAAGTTAGTATCAAACGCGACGGGTTGGCGTACAATGCATCATATTATACCTCGTATCCACGTTGAAACGTTCAGTATCCCAGACATACTCCAATTTCATTATCTGAATCATGAATTGAGTGAGTATAAACGACTAATGATTGTGAAGTATAGTTGTACCGTGTCAGGATCGGTGGCCTTCGGAACAATGTGGCATGACTGGACAGGCGCCCCCCGATTGGTAAGGAAGCAGCGACCATGGTTTGGGTCAGCCGAGAGTGCCCATTCCTTTTGACGACTGTTGACGGTAGGTGCAACTTTTCTGATCTGTGGTGTCGCTCCGGCTTCTATGCTTTTAGCAATCGCCCATGCTTGACGACCTTCCTCCCATAGGTCATAACCCGGCGATAATGGATCGACCGGGTTTGGCGTTCTAAGATCTTGACCTGAGGTTTCGCGATTGCCAGGGTGCTCATTGACGGCAGGGAGAGTGCGAGGATGTGAGTGGCCCGACTTTTTTCGCTTTTCGGGTGGTATGTCTGTCGAAGAAGGCTCTGGTTCTTGGGGATTTTTTACCGTGCACGGCAGCGTTGGATGTCCCATGTTGAGTGTGGACGCGTGGAGTGGTGGACTGTCCTAAACAAGCGCGTTCATTCAAAGGATTCCACACTGTCAAAGCGCTGGCAGATTGGGAGCATTTACGCGCTGATCGGCGATCACGCAGCTAATTGGGCACACGATAATTTTTTGAAGGCGCCCTTAAAAGTAAATATCATATTGTGCTACTTAGTGAAGGCTGTTCTTGAACGTTGGCTGCAGGATTTTCACAGGGCGCTCATGGTATTGTAGGCCAAATTGGTGATGACGCGCTTGATATAAATTTTAAAATTTTGGCCTGATTCCTAATGCTTCGCGAATTCAAGTTTAGAACTACCATGCGGTCTTCTGAGGAGTGATTAATGTTGTGGCCTGACGTAGCAATATAACGGCACTGCGGTCGCTGTCAAATCCTCGGCGTACGGTAGTCTCGACGCCACTTGGACTGGCGGGTGACAGCTGTCAACTGGTGATCAAAGCGAGAGGAGGCTCCTGTGGGCAATCTGACGTTGAACACGTTTCGAGTGCCATGCCTCACGAAGAGGGCTGTGACTCAGCTAGACAAGCGATATTATTGGGTAGCAACTGATTGTCCAGTCCTTCTCAATACACTAAGGCGGATACCCCCCAAGGCGGCCCGGGTTGGATCCTGTCCGAGGAAAAAATACATTTACGTTGATTGTTAAAAACTAAGGTCGAATGAGTTAGACTGACGAACGAAAAAATATGATCTTAATGGATGTGCGACTCACTGACGCATGTCGATAAGCAGACCATGTATTTGGAGGACCCAAGCTATCTGTCGATCTGTCGATCTGCTACCTGGTTAAGCATGTCGAGTCACCCGTTGAAAGATGGTGAAGTGCCTATGAAAAGTGCCCGATAGTACTATGGTAGAGTCGAGTGGAAGCCTTACTCACGAGAGGGAAGCAACATCGATGCACGAGGTGAAATATGCTCGGCTGTGTTCCTCGTTCGTGGACGTACTTGATGAGCGACGGTTGGGAAGGCAAGATTCGACGCTAGAAAGTAGAAGGTGGCAGGAATGAAGTGGGAGCCCGCAGGAAGTGCTGTATGCATCACCGTGGTGCCCGAAGACAACAAGCAAGTTGTAAGTGGGACGGACAATGGGTTGGTGACGGTTTGGGACATGGGAAACGGCGAAGAAGTCATCGAGCCCCGAGGACAGCGTCGACGGTACCCGACGGGACAAGGATGGTGGCGAGCGTGTCGGGCGACAAGACTACGCGCATATAGTCAGTCTATTATTCGGCCGTCAGCTGGCAACCGTGGCTTTGGAAGTCCTCTCGTCGACGTGCCCATCGAGGTCAATTCGTCGCTCCATCGCTCCATCGCCCGGCACAGAAACGGAAAGAAACTGTTCGCATTGTCCAACGATATAAAGTCTCGACGCCTTGATTGACAGGCTTGCGGAATGGCACGTCGACAGCGGCAATATGGTCCCGGGTGGCTCGTTCTGGCAACCAACAGGCACCATGTTTTTCCTTAACCCAAATCACTATCGCCGTCATAGTGCCGTTGGAGGGATGCTGTGATGCTCGAACGTGAGGGAGTTGGTGGAATCTTTGGGTGTGACATGGTTCGAAGTGTGATAACGGCTGGACACACCTACCATCATCTCCGGCATCGTCGAGCTGTCGACCAGTATCCCTACGTCACGGGCCTCACGGTTGTCACCGCCAGTGCCATCATTGAGGCGTGGATGAGCCATTGTTTGCTCTATAAATGGCACGGCCTGAAGATGATGACGATTGAGAACATACCTTTTAGCATCAG